>FR997831.1:8487674-8543483 GCA_905475405.1 Schrankia costaestrigalis | reverse complement strand
CTTAAGAGTAAAAATATAAAAATAAAAATTGATTATATTCCTCAATATTTAATACCATTAAAATTAAAAATATCTTAAGTAATAAAAGAGAAAATCAAGGAAAAGATGAGAACAATTATGCCACACTAGTTAAATTGAAGAATTCTACTATAATTATGTAATACAACAATAGCAAACAGCAATGCAAACACTCATGCCCATGTACACAAGAATTAGCATGGACAAAAAAACTAATCGGAGATCTCAGCCTAGCAGTCAAGTTCTACGTACTCAAGTACATTTTTATGAAATAATTAGATATGTTACAGCCAAAGTAATTAAACAGATACTATACATAAGGACTGGTCATTATAAATAATTATCCAAATTGACTAGACGATGTGATAAATTAATCACTTCATCTAGATATTATTTATAATAGCTGATCAAAGTTAGTCAAAGTAATGAATACGGTATTAACCAAATAATTATTACCTTAATTATTATGAGTATTACTATATTCTAGCGTCCTTTAGTCACCATACTAACCTAACCTAACCAACTGTTTCTGACTTTTGCCTTAATATTTTATTTTAGGACATATTACTTTATAGCAAGAAAAAATAGGATATTCAAACAATTATAGTACCCTATTTTATGACACACAAGTATTATAGGTAAAGACGATTAGGTAATATACGATTTCGTATATTATAGTAAATATATCCATATATAAATAGTAACCACAGATAAATCAACCGCTCCGTATCATTTAAATATAATCTAGTAATCTTTACCTACTTGTTTTATTACATTATCTGAGTCTTTGAAGATATTATTTATAACGACATTTATCACTTTATCTAAATTGAGTAGCCATTATACTACTAGCCTATTATAACGGCTAGTTATTATGTATAATATTCATACTTATTACTTTGGCTGTAACAGATACATTAGAACATTCAAAGCTCGTCACTTAAAGGAGACGGTTTTTTTTTGTTCGGCGAATAGGCCCTCCACAAATTTTGTGCGTTTAGGAATGAAATACATATCGGTTTGTTCCTTATAATTTTTAGATAGACAGTCTGCACATAACAAAACTCCCTTTAAAGGGAATAATTAATAATTTTATTATTTGTTACACTAGTATTTTTTCAATTGAATAGTATTTGCTTTAAAAAACGTCTGATTATACATCATACATTTTTGGTGCTATTGAATTATTACTTTTTTATACTTGCTAAATTATAGGTAAATATTAACATTTACTCAGCAGCTACAGTTACTGTAATAATAATAAAAAATATCAGTTTATTATTATCTTATTCATGGTAAGTATATTTTGTTAGCTATTATACAAATACGCTTTGTTTTGTATCAAGCCTTTATCACAGTTACAGTTTTGTACAGAAAAGAAGAAAGACAATTGAAAAAATTGATACTCGAGGCGGGAATTGTACAAAATTGTACAGACCTGTACAAAACTTATATGTAAGTTTTGTACAGGTCTGTAAAATGCAGAATACCAATTTCTTTGCCAGCACTGAAATAGTACCACAGTATCACTCAATCGCTGCGCCCCGCCCGCCTGGTAGTTAGAAGTTAATCCCTGACTTACGACAATCATGGTTTGGTAATAGGATATTATGACATTGATCCTTACTAGACATGACACAAATCTTGTTCAAAAATCTGTTTCTCACAAAAATCTATAAAAATATTGCGAATGTTGGAAGATTATTATTTTATTTGAAATGACTATTATCCACTTTCTACTTTTGCCAAAAAAAATCTAGTACATTACGTAACTTCTTTCACTTGTCTCTAATAAAAGTTTGTGGCTGTAAAGGTAAAAACAATTCTGGTTTTGTTAAAATTTATTAAAACTTCATAACTATATTGTTCTTATTATTTATATATTTTTCCTATATTTTCTGTAAAGTTTGATTATAATCTTCCTTAATTATATCAGAAGCTCTTTCTCCAATCATTATACAAGGGCCATTTGTATTGCCACTAACTGAGTTTGGCATGATACTTGCGTCAATAACTCGAAGATTTGTAACACCATAAACAAGAAGGCGACTATTCACTACAGAATTGACTATATTAGGTTCCATTCTGCAACTACCCGCATAGTGAAACCCTGTAGTAGTAAAATGTCTTGTGTAACACCTTAAATAATCACGACTGCCAAGTTCGAATGGGTCACATTGTGGAAACTTTACTCGACCCAGAAAACCCTTACATGATTTAAAATACGTAGTATTGACAATTCTTAGCATTTGCTCAATACCAGAAACAGTTAATTCCAAATCTCTGGGATCACTGAAGTAATTTGGATAAATTAGTGGCATCTCATCAGGATTCTTGGAGTTTAAAGATATATTGCTGGTAGAATGCTGATGTAAAGTTTGAATATACATGTGATACAAAGTGAAATTTTTATTAAGTTCTGCTATTGAATCAACCACTGTGTCTATGTATCTATTGAAAACTGACAGTTCTTCTCTAATTCCAGATGAGTTTTTATAAATTATTCTAGTATAAGATTCAAAATCGGGATATGGAGCCTTTTCAGATAAGGCGTGAAACGCTACAACGTCAGAAAAAAAGTGTTCAGCTAACGGTCCAGTACGATCATAGTAGTATTGAAATACTCCAAAGTTTGTGTCAGCTTCGATATTTGATTTTATATCTGTAACTGGGTCATTAATAAATATTGGAACTGGCAACCAATAATGATCAGTCAAGTTTTGACCCACCATAGGTGAATCAACTACCAATACCTTCAATATTCAATATTCAATAATTCGAATCAATACCTGTAATGTTTTTGGATTTAAGGTGCCTTTTTGGCCCAATTCCAGATAACATTAGCAACTTTGGAGAATTGAGTGCTCCTGCACTCACAATTATTTCTTTACTGGCATAGATATTTACAGTTCTTGAACGATGTTTTACTGAAACTCCAAAGGCCTTTTTTGAAGAATCAAATAAAACTTTTGTAACTAAAGCGTTTTTCAAAATCTTGTAGTTCTTCCTTTGTTTGATTGGATGTAAATAAGCTTTATTGACACTATTTCTTACTCCATTAGAAGCAGTAACAGAAATAATTGCCGATCCAGAAGGATTAGCAATATTTAGGTCTAGCACATTTTGAACCCCAGATTCATGCCAAGCTGATAACAATTTATCCAAATATTGTCTTTTAGTTTGATTCAATCTTTGAATGAATACTGGTCCGTTATGGCCGTAATGATCATAAATTTGAGAATATTTATTAAGCTCGACGTTTTGAAAATTTTCAGCTTTTTTAAAATATTTACGAACTTGTTCTACGCTCCATTCCTTGTTACCAGCATTATACCACCTTTGATAATCCGGATCTTTTCCTTGTATATAAAACATACCATTTATATTACTAGTTCCGCCAACCATTTTTCCTCGTACCCAGTTAACAGAGCCATTAATGTGAGCTTGACTGGTAATTCCATCATTCACAGATTTATAGTTCCAACTAAAATTACCATGATACAATGTATGCATGTATCCTGGAATCTGTAAAATAAATTATAATAAAATAAAACTTACTAATCTAATTTTGATTAAAAGAAAAGGAAAACTATATAACTTATTTTTTTAAAGCCACGGCAATTTGACCATCGAGCCTGGTGAAAACTGTAATTATATTATCCAGAAATGAAGGCAACAGATTGTTGTCAAAAAACGACTCTCTTGGTCTGGCCAAATACTTTTTCACACTGCATTTCATGGACACAATATTATACGATATGGAAAACAATTTGACATTTTTCTTCTATAGTATGACAAAATATTCATACATCACTAAACTTGTATTTATTTGCTTTTTAATATGAATATTGATGTAATTTTGAAACTTAGCAGTTGCCTTTAGAGGCCTCTTTAAGTCCTTAAATTCATTTACATTCGATTTATCTAATTTACTCACATAGGCTTCTAAAGGTGCATCGTCCCCTGCTTCTATAAGCAGTATACGCCACTTTTTCACCTCACTAAGTCGATTAGCTACTACACATCCTGTAGTTCCAGCGCCTACTATTATGAAGTCAAATATTTTAAAATCTGTAACATAATTAATTTAATTATATTAATCTAATGGTTTAATTGTTTTACCTTAGACACAAAGAAAAACGTTGCTAACTTTAAAACTGTCTACCAAAAAGATCTAACAAAATTTTCACATTCATTCATCTATACCACCTTTTATCAATTAAGTTAAATCACTATAATTTATTATTATATTTAACAAGGTGCCACGTAATGCCTTTGTCATAGTAAAAATATATACAGTATTTCGACATCACAGAAACGGACGAAACGCGAGTTATACCTACACGCTCACGATAGCGCTGGCTTTGGGGACTGAACAGTCGCAACTGTGCCGCAGTAACGAGCGGGAAAGTAGGTAAACTGCAATTGAAAAGCTGTAGGTGGGCAGCCCTATCGCATGTTTAGGTACCGCGCAGCCGTAGGCATTTATAATAAATATTCGGCTGAGATAGAATACTGGTTGTCGTTGTACTGTGCCTTTGTTAATACTTAGATACTTACGAAAACACTACTTTAAAGGTAAGCACATAAATAAATAAATCAAGACATACAAATATCTTTTTCAATAGTTTCCTCATGAGGATCCTTTGATATGAAACATTGTGCTGCTGCAAAATACTGGACTGCCGATGCAAATGTAGAAGCTGCGACACCAACCGTAGGTACAGAACATGATGAATTGTAGCTTGCAACGAGGAAAAAAGATATTAGATACTAGTTAGTAAAGATAGATTTAAAATTAATAGTTTTCAATAATTTTAAATAATAAATCTTTATTGTAAATATTTATAAAGCTGATTACATTTTTAACAACAATTTATTCCATTTCATTGCAGAGACGGAATTAATATTTCCCTACTACTTAATTACCATGCTCGCAATGAATAGATACTATTCTTAGTTTCCTTATACTTATTATTATAATATAGACTTAATATCTGTAAACTTTTCTTTTCTTGTTTTGTTTCTAAACTCATGAAATACGATGGAATGGTACTATTTTTATTTTATTGCCAAACGGGTACCGATTTTCTTAATCATATCGAATCTGATTACATAATTATTTGAATACTTACAAATATGAAATTCATAGAAGTGTGTAGTCGTATTCACAGGAGACCAATGCTTTTGAAAGACATGTCTGTATTGAGAACAGACCAATCGGCTGAATACGTACTTATCCTATGCATTTGATCATAATATTTTGTTGCAAGTGTATTTTAAAGAAACCGAAAAAAATAAAGTGCTTAATCAATTTTATATTATAAAATAATTAGTGTATTATACAAATAAATTAAACACCATTTTTTTATATCACACGTTGGCGTTATTTAGATAACATTATAGGGTAGATAAAATTATATTATAAGAAAGGAAAACTAAAAAAGTTAATTAAAAAATAAAACCTTCAAATTTTATATGTATAACATCGTTAAGTTTTACGATTAAGACCTCATTCTAATTGTGTTATCTATAAAAAAGTATTTTATTTGTTAGTTTAGCATCTACTTAAACGTGCATCAAGATTGTTAATTTTAAAATGCTAGCTTCTACGTCATGCCTTACCTATACAATATTGTACTTTTCACAGACTATTTAATATCTATTTCCTTAGAATTATATTTTTACACCTGCCCATTTGACTGGTTCTATACTAAAAAAATAGAAAGTCAGTAACTATTCCACTTTAATCAGCAGGTCAATTCTCCTTACATAGAATTTAATTCAACTTAATTTTAACTTTATTTTAATTTAATTTTTAATTAATCCAAAAGTGGTATTCTGGTCCTTAAACATTTCGTTAAAAATAAAGTTACAATAAAGTTAAAATAAAGTTAAACGTCAAGTTTGACGTTTTTTAATGGAGAACTGTCACTTTAAAAATTACAAGAATGCCGTTCTTAGCATAGTTACAGTACGATTACATTACGATTACATTACTTTAAAAATATTTTAAATTATTAATACAAGAATACTAATTGTGTGACAATTTGACAACTAAAAGTTAAATTAACAGAATTTTTAACGATTTTAAGGAACGAGAATTGACATGCTGACCTAAAAACTAAGCATTATTTTTACAAGATTCAAGAAGTTCCTAGAAGTTGAAATGGGAAACAATAATTGTTTATGTAATTTAATACAAAAACTTAAAACCATTACGTATACTATTCAATTGCAACATTGAAAGTTTACGGCTGTCGCGCCTAGATGGCGTTGTACAGTTGAGTTCTAAGTTGCGGCCCGGTGCCGTATAAAGCAATGGTTAAAGGAGAATGAAACCTTCACTAAGAGTTTTGGGCCAAGATTAAACAGAAATGAGAGTATTAACAATTTATAGCTTCACACTTATTAGTCTCGTGCTAAATCTTATGTTAGTTTTGGCAATCTGAAATCCAAGATAATTTTTTTTTGAAGGAGATGGAAACATCTGGGCTAAGCCTGTACATTACTGTACAGAGTAAGGATATGCCCTAAAAATCTTTTCTATTTTTTTCAAGTTCGAATCTTAATACAATTGAGTAATTTTATTATTATTTTATTAAAAAATAGAAAAGATTTTTAGGCCATATCCTTACTCTGTACAGTAATGTACAGGCTTTAGCCCAAAAGTTTCCATCTCCTTTGGTAGTCGAGACGGTTACTCGGTTGGCCTAGTGGTCATGGCGCTGGACGCGTATAGTCCAGAGACGCGGGTTCGAGTCCCGCATCGAGTACCAATTTTTTCCATTGTCTTTCATCTTTTCTGATTTTTCTAGTTATACAAGTTCCTAGGGGTAGGATGAAATGGGGACAGGTTAAAGAAACAATATGCAACCCACGGATGTATCTCAAACTGAAGGGAAAAATTTAAAAATCCGTCATAACACCTGTCGTCTTGTATAGATCAAAATGTTGGGCCACAAGGAAAGCGGGTAAAATAAGAGTATATTATGTGGCTGAGATGAGAACGCTTAGGTGGATGTGTGGTGTGTTAGGTTTTCAATTATCATCTCTGTTCCTATGTCCCTTTGTATGCTTAATCTTTAAAACTATGCAACGTATTTTAATGCGTTTTTTTTAATAGATAGGGTGATTCAAGAGCAAGGTTTATATGTTTAACACATGAATAATAAAGAAGAGAAACCCATATAAGTTTAGAGATTTCTAATGTAATTGTCTAATGAAACTGTACTTAAACGTTGTTTAAGGACATTCTGTAGTAGGTGCCCGTGCGGAGCCGGGGTGAGTCGCTAGTTTTTTTTTTTTTAAAACACCTTATATGTTAACTATAATCTTCTCCGTAATTCAGTCGTATTATTCAATCAAAACTTAAGCCAAAATAGTATTTATGAGTCAGAGGTAGAAGAACCTTCTATTCTGTAAATGATTATTTAGGTGTTATGATGCACTTATTGATTGCAATAAAATCCTACAAAAATAGGCAAACTTAGGTCATTTTGCTATAGATTATTTTGCTAAAACTAATAGCCCTTGAATCAATATAAATTGCAATTCGGATTATGAGCAGTATAAGCATGGTGCTTTTGTATTTCCGTAAAAATGAAATAAGCAAGTAGTTTGGGAATGACAATCATAGCTAAGCATTAGCTTTTTAATTTTTTATAATAAATACTTATCACCAGTAGTTTTACTAAGTTAATTAAAAGAAATAAACCTACATTGTTGCGAAATCTAGGTCTTGAATAGCATGAACATGAAACAACAACAAAACGTTTTTAAAAAAATCACTTACTGTTTATTTTTTTACTCAATTAAGCAATTAAAAAACAGAAATAATAAAATTATTTAAAAACTGGACAACATTCTGCAGTTATTAAATTTTTTATTAACTAGGAATATTGTAGTCTTGTTTAATTATTTCCGAACCTCTTTCTCCAATCATGACGCAAGGTCCATTAATATTTCCACTTATAGTGTGAGGCATGACACTTGCATCAATAACACGAAGATTTTTGACACCGTGGACTTTAAGTCGACTGCTAACTACTGAATCACTTGCATCGCTTCCCATTCTACATGTACCCGCACACTGATAGCCGGTAGTAATTAAATGTTTACTAATGCATTTCAAATAATCATCGCTCTTAATTTTATATCCATCACACTCTTGTAACTTAATTCTTCCCAGAAAACCTCCCACCGACTTAAAGAACGGTGTTTTCATCATATTTAGTACTTTTTTAGCTCCAGCAACCATTATTTCTAAATCTCTTGTATCACTATAATAATTTGGATAAATTCGTGGACTTTCATTGGGATTTGTTGAAGTTAAAGTAATATTTCCAGTTGAGTATTGGTGGAGCATGGCTATCCAAAATTGATAAAGTGTGTATTTTTTGTTAAATCGTGCTAATGATTCGGCTACAGATTTTTTGTATCGCAATGAATAACTTAATTCATCTTCAAAACCTGGCGTATTTTTTTGAACTCTACGTAAATAGGTTTGAAAATTTGGATAGTTACCGTACTTGGATAAAGAGTGAAATGCGACAACATCAGTGAAAAAATGTTGCGCCAAATGACCTGTACGATTATAATAGTATTGTATTTGTTGAAATTTTAAATCTGCCTCGGTTTCAGTATTAGTTTCATTCGTATTAAAAGTAAACGGAATCCAATAACGATCTGTCAAGTTTTGTCCTACTTTGGGTAAATTAATTTTTGTTGCAATGGTTAGAGAATCCAAATGCTCTTTTGGTCCAACTCCAGACAGCATAAGGAGCTGTGGAGAATTGATTGCACCTGCACTTAAAATTACATCTTTTTTTACAAACACTGTTATATTTTTATTATTGTGCTCAACCTTTACACCGTAAGCCTGGTTAGCAGAATTTATCAAAATCTTAGTTACCAATGCATCTTTTAATATAAACAAATTATTTCTGTTCTTTATTGGCTGCAAATAAGCTTTACTAACACTATATCTCTGTCCATTAGCAACAGTTGCTCCATTAATAGCTACTCCTAAGGTGTTAGCGACATTAAGATCGTCTACTGTTTTAACTCCGATTTTATTCCAAGCTGATAATACTTTATTAGTCATACTTCTATATGTATAATTAAACATATTAATGACAAGTGGCCCGTCATGTCCGTAATGTTGATATATTATAGGATTTTTATTTAAATTCATGTTTTGGAAATTTTCTGCTTTTCTAAAACATCTACGTACTTCTGTAACGCTCCATTCTTCATTGCCAGCGTCATACCATCTTTGATAGTCCTTATCATTTCCTTGAATGTAAAACATTCCATTTAGGTTACTGCTTCCACCAATCATTTTCCCTCGAGTCCAGCTTACTGACCCATTTACATGAGCTTGACTGGTAATACCATCATTAGTAGACAGATAATTCCAACTGTATTTCCCTTGATACACGTATTGAAATAATCCTGGAATCTGAAATAAAATCAACATCATTATTATATATATAAATCAATTATTGTTCAAGGACCTACATTTTGCTCGCTTAATCACTCTCTTTATAACATCACTAAACTCAGCTCCTTTAAAAATAGTATTAACAATTAAGTATGAAGAGAATTAAATATTCAATTGTTTTCCTGTTTATATCTATTTTCTTTGGCACTGATTTTAATAATATAGAAACAACAAAATCATTTTATTTATTTTTTGTTTAGAATTTCGAATGATATTGATCAGATCTAACCTCATACCAAAATAATCTGAAGAAATCGATTGCCTTCTTTTATTTGTTTTGAAACAATCGAGAAGACGAGTTTTAGAAAGTGTTTTTTTTTTACAACAACCATGATTACTACTAATGATAAGATAATCTCACGCTAGCTTCAATCGGTGGGTCCCCTCCAGCTTCTATAAGAAGTACACGCCATTGTTTTACCTCACTTAGTCTATTTGCCACTACGCATCCCGAACTACCGGCCCCTACTATTATAAAATCAAACGTTTCAAAATCTAAAATAAAGAAAAAAAATCATTATTTAATGCAAGTAATTTTTGTAAACAATTGCCATGTAATTCTCTTTTGATTTATTTCTGTAAATAATTTTAAACCATAGCTCAGCACTTTTTTTTTATCTTTATTAGTCACAAAAGGGCTTGATCACATAGTGAACATGTCGCCCCTAGCTCAGCACTTAGGTTCACATTATGATTCTAATAGCTTTCCTTCAAACGTTTTTGTTTGACGTAAGTAGTTTTACCAGTAGTAGAATCAGTAAGTAGTTTTGTATTGTCTCCTTTTTGTGAAACCTGGTTTCTTATATTTTATATTTCAGTATTATCATTTTTATTTTCTTCTGTATTTTGCAGATTGTCGATACACACTTAAATGCACCTTTAGTATGTGCAGGCTACACAAATCACTGACTATCTGGTGACCTTTATATGACTCTTGTACGAGTATATGTATCCATTTAATTATGTATAAAAATAAATTATTCTTGTCACTTTTCTTTCTGGTAAAGTTCCTTCTGCTACCAAACATTGTGTTGCTGCGAAAAACTGAACTGAATTTGCGAAGGTTGACGATGCTACGCCTACGGTAGGTACTGAACATGACGAGTTGTAACTGGACGAGAAAGCAAATATTAAAAAGAGTATTATAGAATAATCTATTACAAACAAAATCGATGTAAAGGCACCTACGGGTTAAGACAAAATAGCCGTCTTAAAACGGGCTAAAATTGTGATTCTTTATAAGGTAAACTGGGGCTCCCACTTGCGTGCGAAAATAACAAATATTGAACATTAATTTGTTGTTGTCGTATCATTTGTTTTTTTTTTACACACACGATTCAATGCCGTTAAAAAACATTCCAAATTACTTATTACAATGAGATAACGAAGGTGAAATATTTTACAACTTACCACGACATTTATTTTGTATGCAGCTAGATAAGTATGTGCTTGAGAAATGATTGAACAAAAACAACTGTAACTACCCAATCCAAATATAACACAAAATGTTTTCCTATTCTTATTGATTAATCTAACTAATGTACACGCATTGTTAATATTTATAAAGTTTTTCATTAATTTTATTTACTTTATAAAAAAGAGATAATATGAATTGGTTTATTATACATCTAATTTACGCAAACAACTAACTGTATTCAAATATTGACAGTTTAATGTTAACTGTGTTTAATAATATAAATAAAAAACATATTAATAATAATAATGTAGATGGAAGTTGAATCATAGGTCTGATGCAGAAGGCAGTACTGCTTGACACGGCACGTATTTTGAGGAGGTTCCTATCTCTGGAGCCCTAACCACCAGTAGCTTGGTCCCTGTACCCGATGCTGGGGGGTCTACTTTTTTTTATATTTTTAAATAATTTAATCCCAGATTAGTTTTAATGTGCCAAGACCTTCAGCTAGACTGGTTAACTTTAAGCCTTTCTTTATTAAGTCTAGTCGTAATAAATATGGCAGTAATACACCTCTGTCATATATTTTAAAGATAATCAAATATTTTACAATCTTGATATCGATGTGTTCTCTTCACATATAGAGTCATTTAAAAGAAAATTAAAAAGTGCGGTCACATTAAGTAGAGTAATAAATAAATGTATGTTTAATTTGTATTAAATTTTTCAGATTTTTGGATTGTGCCTGATTTATGATTTATGTTTTTTTTGGCCTATTAGCATATTTTGTTGTACCTATTTAACTTCACTTTTAACATTACTTTTTACTTTTAAAATTTTTATGGATTAATGGTTGTCGCTGTCCTTGTTGACCTGTATTAAAATAGTGATAATACAAATGTTGTGCTAACCTGTAATTTAAAATCATACATGTATAGTTGTTTTAATATTCTGTAATAGTTGCTTAGTATGTATTTTAGTTGGTAAGCCTTAAATAAATAAATAAATAAAATGTTTTTATTTTTATATTTAAGTATATTTATATTTAAAAATGTAAAAGATTGTGAAAAATGTAAATAAAGAGAAACATAATAAAAAAGACTGACGTAAGCGTAATTTAAATTAAGCAATATAACATTTTATTTAAACAATAAGTGCAAAATTATTACAAAAAATATCCTGAAGAGAAGTAAAAAAAAGAGCAATATTAAAACTGGACTAACTGTCGTTTTACTAAGCATATAATTAAAAAAACTTGATTACTTTGTAAATCCTTTTTATTATTTAGTGCCTCTAAATATTTTTTGAGACCCAACATTTTATGTACTTACTATTTTATATTTTACTTGGCTTTACATAAAAGAAAGAACGTCATACAATTAATAAACCTGAAAACACAAAAATGTATCAGTTACATCGCTTGAATTAATTTAAAGTTAGCATTCAGAATTAAAATACAATAAATTGTAGAAGTTAATAAAATGACTTCGGAAACTAAAAAGTGTAAAATAATTAAATAAACTAGTGTCTTAATACACCTTTTATGCAAATCTAAAATATTTAATGTACATAAAAAGAGTATTATTCGTATTTACTAGCTACTATTTTAATGTCTGCATTGCAATGTATTCGGTCTAAAGGTAGCATAATACTTATAATTTGATATGCAAATGAAAAAGAATGGGTGACAATATCTTACCATAATAACGACTACTAAGAGGGTTTTGTGAGCTTTTTCCCAAAGAGCTAAGGTATTATTAGCAAACATAGTTTGACAAGGAGCAAAGTAAATATATTTATTTAAGAGTTTGTAAATCTATGATAGCTCTAAGTTCCTTTATCATCATCATTCCCCTGCCTTTATCACAATTTTATTTGGGGTCGGCGCAGCATGTCTTCGTCTTCCATACTTTCCTATTGTCTTTCATTCATCCCTTTTGTGGCCCAACTCTCCTTCCTGGTTCCTTAATGTATAAAGGTAAATCACTTGTCTCAATCGTGCCTCAAATTTACTTGCAGCTTCGACACGTCACGTTTATGTATTTTTTGTAAAAGTTAAAAATATTGCCCCGTAATCGTAGAAAATGAAGATATTTATGCAACTCCATACTTTTCTTATTAACGTTGTAATATTTTTGTATTGCTTATTATGTGTTTTAAGTCTTAAAATTGATAAATAAATTTAATAGTCCTTGTACACGCAACTAACTATTACCAGGACATTGATTAGTATAATTAACCATTTTAATATGAAGAAATTAAGAATAAGGCTTTTTGGTGTGCAGGTGGTGCAGTACGGCTTCTCTCATTTTTACCTCTCACAGCAAAATTGTTAAGGAAGTTAAATTAAATGATACCGATACCGACATAAAATAAATGTTTGTACATTACTGTAAGTATTAATTTTCTTCGTCATAATTAAATAAGAATATGCGATATTTTTATTTGTATTGTCAATTCTTAATTTGATAAGATAAATACTTAAACAAAATTTTCGAATTCAAAAGAATAAATACCTGAAGTACCTAAGTCAGTATTTAAAAAAAGTGTTAACCCCATTAAATTAGAATTGTTTAAAACACATTTCATTTAATTGTCTTAAAGATAATAACCATTTTACAAGACTTTTACATGCTTGACACCAATTTACATATAAATACGTCTTCATTGACGTAATATAAGTTACGTGTAAGTAAATGATCTATTTTATAGTATATAATAGTATAAACTTTATACTATAAAGTATAATAAAGTATTAAATTCTTCATAATATCATGAAGAATATAATACTTTATTATACTTTACTTTTATTATATTTTTTATAATATTTAAAAAAATATTATACTTTGACTTCTAAAGATACTTAATGCGAAAATTAATGAATACACTATACACCTCTTACTTTCTATGTAGTTAAAATAACTTGACAAGAATTACTCGTAACATAACATTATAATTGAGAAATGCAGTTGTACCTTGTGTAGAAAACATTTAAAAGAACAGTACTTAAACTGTGTGGTTAAAATTTGACGTTTACCTTTTTATTTTAAAATCAACTTCCGCAATAGGGATCATAATCTGTAGCGGGCGTTGGAAATAATTAGAGGTCCATAGGGTAAATACCATTTGGCAGATATAATGAAGATGCTGTTTGGCTAATAGTAAGCGTGCATAAGTGTCATTATAACCAGATATAATTTCTTATTATAAATAGCCATGCCATGCTATCATAACTTTTTTTTTATAGTAATTACTTCATCATTATCGTAACAGCCGATTAATGTCCTACTGCAAGGACGGGCCTACTCCCATGAGGAGGGATACAAATCTATTTGCCATTTATTGCATAAAATGTAATAATTAAAATAATATTACACTAAACAAAATACAATTATTGGTTTACTCAAAGTAACGATTTTATTACATCATAACTTAAATTTCTAAGTGAACTTGAAACAGCTTAAACTGTTAAACATTATGCAAAAAGGTTAAAATGACTTTTTTCACAAAGTAATTAGGCTTGCACTTTATACAAGGAGAGCCTATTTTCTTCTTTAATTACTTCACTATCTGCTTTATTCTATTTCATACTTCGATCGAAGTATTCAATTTCTTAGAACATGAACTAATCAACTCCTGCTTACTAGGCTTACATAATTCGGAAATAGGATAAATAATGTAAAATGTTGATAACAAAGTATTGAGAAAAAAAATAAAGTATAATTTGTATAACACACTGTCAACATTTTAAATGTTTTTCAATTAAATAAATATTGCATTATAAACAAAAACGGCCATTTTTTTTTTCGAATGAAAAATTTAACTAGCGGCGCTAGTGAGCCACGTAACGGCCCTTAATAACCAAAAATACAAACAAATAATCAATAACAACACAATGTACAATGGACCATTTTATGTAATAAAAGATGAGTCACCAAATGTAAAAATAAAGTATAAAAATAAAATAGAAACTGTACATAAAAATAGAACCAAATTGTATTATGATAGTTAAAATTAATTATAATAGTTATAATCAAAACAATAAAATTAACTTAGATTTAATTTTATTTTTTTTCTCTGGAAGGGTGATGTAGTGTGAGCTGGTCACATACATCATCCGATAACAAGGAATAGATTACGGTTGTACTATAACTATCATAAGATACTAAGATAAGACATTAAGATAGTAATATAGCTATAAGACACGTAGATATTAAGTATATAAATGGTGGTAAGATGTAATTAAAGGAGCATTCAACATGTCATCATAGTATCATTTACTACCCCACTTCTACAACATCTGACGAGTTCCGGTGCCCACTCCACATATGAATTTAAACAAGATCATAATCTTCTTTTATTATTTCAGCACCTCTTTCTGCAATCATCACGCACGGTCCGTTTATATTTCCACTAACTGTGTTTGGCATTATACTAGCATCAATAACACGAAGGTTCTTAATGTTATGTACTTGAAGTCGACTACTAACTACTGAGTTTTTTGAATCAGACCCCATTTTACATGTTCCTAATGGATGAAGTCCTGTCCGAACAAAATTTTTAATCAGACATTTCAAGTAATTTCTACTCCCGAGCTTATATTTGTCACATTCTAACCACATCATTCTGCCAAGAAAACCTTTAACGGATTTAAAGAATGTGGTGTTTAAAATTGTTAACATTTTTTCTATGCCTGAGGCAAGAAAGTCCATATCCCTTGAGTCACTAAAATAATTTGGATAGATATGTGGTTGATCTTCCGGATTAGCTGAATTTAGAGAAATATTTCCTTTTGAATGTTGATGTAATATGCTAACAAAGAATTTATATAAAGTATATTTTCTGCACATTTGTAAAATATTATCAACTACATTTTTTTTGTATCGAAAAAGCATTGTTAATTCATTTTTCCATCTCGGTGAATCTATTAGATATTTTGTTCCATATACTTGAAAATCTGGATATCGGGCTGTTTTGTTTAAAGAATAAAAAACACCTAAATCGTAAAAATAATTTTGTGCTAAATATCCAGCCCTGTTGTAAAAATACTGTATTTCTTGAAATTTAAGATCAGATTCTGTTTCAGGATTGGACTCGTTAGTGTAAACTATTACTGGTACACAAAAATGATCTTTAAGATTTTGTCCTACCATAGGTAAATCTGTTATTATATTTATGTTTTTAGACTTAAGATGATTAGCTGGTCCAATACCTGATAGCATAAGCAGCTGCGGGGAATTAATTGAACCGGCACTTAATATAACTTCTTTAGTTGAAATAAATGTTATGTATTTTCTTAATTGCTTTACAATGACTCCATAAGCGGTATTTGAAGAATCAATTAAAATTTTGGTTACTAAAGCATTTTTTAAGATCTTTAGATTATTTCTATTTTTAACTGGTTGCAGGTACGCTTTACTTAGGCTATTTCTTAAGCCATTTGAAGCAGTTACTCTTATTATTCCCGATCCTAAAAGATTCGCCACATTTAAATCCGGAACATTTTTTACACCAATTTCATGCCACGCCGAAAGAATTTTATTGTTAGATTTTCTATATGTATTATTAAACGTATTTATAACTAGAGGTCCATCATGACCATAATATTTATTAATTTTTGGGTTTTTTAATAAATTCAAGTCTTGGAAGTTTTCTGCTTTTCTGAAGCATTTTCGTACTTTTTCCACGCTCCATTCTTTGTTTCCTGCATCATACCATCTTCTAAAGTCTTCATCGTTACCTTTAGCATATACCATGGTGTTTAAATTACTTGTACCTCCAATCATTTTACCTCTCGTCCATGGTATGGATCCGTTCAAATAACCTTGAGAAGTAATTCCATCATCCTCAGGTAGATAATTCCAGCTGTATGCTCCTTGATACAGACTTTCTTTGAGACTGGGAACCTGTAAAATATATAAAAACTAATTATGTAGGTATGTAACATTTTTTATTGCAATTTCTTTTATTATGGCTTATTTTAATAGCAAACAGTTTTTTTTAAAAAGATAACTAGACTGCAGCTAAAGGCATTATCAACTTGTGCATAACGTACCTCACGATTTTAGAGAGCCTTAACACTTAAAAAGATGCGACCTACACACTCTCAATACCGAGGGAAGCAAAAACAGATTTAGAACTTCCCTATTTAAAGCTCTAAGCTAAGCCTGTGTCCACGTAAATGTGCCAAAGAAGTTTCCCTAAACAGGCATAGCCCACTTCTTAACTAGAGCATCATTTAAAATTAATGATTTTACAAAATGTTTCAGAATGTTTATATTTACACTAGCTTCTATGGGTGGATCTCCTCCTGCTTCTATAAGAAGAATACGCCATTTTTTAACTTCACTTAGACGATTTGCTAGCACACATCCTGAAGTTCCAGCACCTACTATAATAAAGTCAAATTTTTCGTGATCTGAAATCAAAAATGAAATGATTAGGTTTTCTGTATTGCATAAAGTGAAAAACATCATAATCATTTTATAATAGGTTTTTACCTAGGAAATTGCTGTTTTTTTAAAACGGAAATTTCATAGGTAAGGTATGATCTTTTGATTCTTATGATCTTTCATACGTAATACTATGATCTTTTGTCAATATTGTCACTTATTTTTTTATTATTTACAATAAACAATCAAGAAAGTTAAATCAGTCAACCTAACTGTAGGATAAACTAACTTGTAGCAATATTTTTAAGATTATTAATTAATTATTCGGAGACTATACAAAACGTGAAAAGTTATTTACTGCATCATCAATGCATGAATGTTGTTTAGTATTCCGATTTCAGTTTAAATTAATTCCTTAATCAAATCTCAATAAAAAATTTGTAAGTCATAATACACTTTTAATAACCATACTTTTTACTTCAGCCTGTGGTAACTGCCCTTCTGAGATAAGACATTGCGCTGCTGCAAAGTACTGCACTGCTGCTGCAAAAGTTGATGAAGCAACTCCAATTGTAGGTGCAGAACATGATGAGTTGTAGCTGATTACAAAAAAACAATGTCTTAGAGTAAGTATGTTAAAATTTAACGAACAGACGACCTCGGTGGCGCGACGGTAGCGCAAGCGGCTGCCGTGCAAGAGGTTGTGGGTTTGATCCCCACGCAGGACAATAATTGTGAGATCCACAAATTATTGGCTGGTCTGGGTGTTCTTTGTGTCCGTTAATTGATGTTTGTAAAAGGTCCCCGCGACACAGGGCACTATCCCTAGTGCGGGAGTTGTCTTTTTAAAAAAAATCTCGTTGTAAAATATTATAATAACCGTTGTTATGCTTTGGTTTTGTATCTTGTTGTTCGTTTTCATTATATTTAAACTATATAATTTATATTTATCAATTAATTTATCAATCAACTAGCCTAACTATAAATTCTATTAAAACGAAGTTTAACTTACCAGTTCATTATTTAAATAAAACCGACTTAAAAAACTATAGGCCCATTGCAAAGATTCCAATACTATCAAAAGTAATAGAAAAAATAATATACGAATCTCTTTACACATATTTTGAAAAATATAAACTGTTTTGTAACGAACAAATGGGATTTCGAAAAAATACAACTATTAATATGACTCTGTTTGAACTAATAGCTAAAATCATTACTTCAGTAGATAAAAAGAATCCTATTTGTGCCATTTACACGGATATGACTAAGGCATTTGATTATGTAGACCATAAGATCCTGCTACAAAAACTACATGCCTACGGTGTCAGAGGTAACATCTTCAAATTGCTGGAGTCATATCTGGGTGATAGGTACCAGTGCACGGAGGTTACTAAAATCTGTGCAAAAACTAAAATGGTTACAACTTACACATCAACCCCGAAACGCATAACTTTTGGTGTTCCGCAGGGAAGCGTATTGGGACCGTTATTGTTTCTCATCTACATTAACGATCTTCCAAAAGCCACGAACCAGAAAATGGTACTATTCGCAGATGACAGTACTGCTATAATTGAATGTAAAAATCCAGACAATTATGAAAACGACATAAACAAATCTCTTACTGACATAATAAATTGGCTTAATAATAATAATTTAATCATAAATCTAAAAAAGACTAAATTAATGCATTTTCATCAGCGTCGAGAAATTCCTAAAGTAAATATTGCCTATAACAGCGTTGAGATAGAAGAGGTTACTAATATTAAGTTCCTGGGAATCACAATTGACAGCAAACTTACCTGGAAGCCCCATATAGAAGTTATATGTAAGCGACTGAGCCAGTCAGCATTTGCACTTTTCCAACTATCTAAAAAAGTAAATATTGATACCGTATTAACGGCTTACCATGGGCTGGTTGGCTCAATTTTAAGATATGGGCTAATTTTTTGGGGGCAGTCCACAGATAGGGAGCTTATCTTCAAAATGCAAAAACGATGCATAAGGTCAATGTGCAATTTAAAAATTACTGATAGCTGTATGCCACATTTTAAATCTTTAAAGCTATTGACTCTCCCCTCGTTATATATTTTGGAAACTGCATTATTTGTGAAAGCAAACATACACCTATTTGTTAAAGTATCAGATGTTAAAAAAATGCCAATACGCTCGCAGTATAAGAATCAATTGTGCCACACTCAATGTAATACATCTCTAATGTACAAAAGCTTTTTCGGAATTGCACCTAGGATTTACAATAAAATACCGGACCAAATTAAAAGTCTTCCTACTCATGCATTTAAAAAAAGCCTAAAAGAGACTTTAATTAGTAAATGTTACTACACGGTAGATGAGTTCCTAAATAATTAATTTGTAATGTATCTATAATAAAATTCATAATTTTAATATAATGTGTAATGTAATTTTAATGTAATATGTAATGAGTTTAATCTAAATATAATAATAATGTTAATTGATTAATTTATAATGTATGCAGTCCTTATATACTTCTGATTTCTTATTTTATTATTATATAATAATAATATTATGGAGAATTGAGACATATTATTGATTCATTAATATAAAATGTATAATCCTAATATGATTCAAATTGTAATAATTTTGTGATTTTTGGTGAGTGTGACTTAAATTGTAGCAAATTTATTCACCTTCCCATATTTGTATGTCTTACCATAGACAAAACATAGCGCACACTTATGTATTTATAAGAACTGAATTGTATTGATCACCTATGTTTTACAAATAATAAATGATTTTGATTTTTGATTTGATTTTGATTAAAAACACAATGAGATTTAAATACAAAGTACCTGTCGCAATTAAGTAAAAAGTATTGATAAATTAAAGTAATGTAGATATAACGTTGGTACAATTTATAAAACGAAAAGAAGTAAACAAGTACATTAAAAAGTTCAATATTGCTTTCCATATTATTAAAATGACTAGAATTTGTATAAAGCAAGCTGAGTAAACTCAGCCTGCAAACACCAATAAAAAAAAGAAAATGAATTTTATTTTTTACTGCAATATTGAATCTGATGGATAGCGGGAAATGCAGTCTCGTAATCAAGAATATTATAGTCAGTAGTATTGTATTATAGTATGAGTATTACACATAACGCAACGGGTACCCAATGAAACAACTAGTGACGCCCTGCATAGAATTCTTCAACTTTTCAACGTCGCGATCCTTGAGTAGAATGTTCACTAACTAAGAAATACTACAAGTGATTTTAGAAGTAAGAAAATTAACGAAAAATTTGTTTTGGCAGCCTCAGAACAACTTCAAGTTGATTCCAATTTATATTTAAGTACTTTTGAAAAAGATAATTAACACTATCCTTTTACGAGTATTAAACTACTATAATTTGCGATTTATACCATGACAGCATGTTAAAATAAAGCTCCAAATTTTATACTTTTAATTTTTTTTTCTCCTCACAAAATATACGTTCAAACCTTGAATTTTTAATTGTCAACCATTTGAGACGCTTAGGTTAACAAGAATAAGATGTGTAAAGGAATTAATCATATGCTATTATTTTATTAACACGTCGTGTATTTATTTTATTTGTGACTATTAATTGCTATTTAATTGTTGCAATGAAAAGTATTATCGAAAAACTCATAATTCGATAAATTTATTCTGCATTAGAGAGTACTGATACTAACAAAATGTTTGTGAAAAGCAGAAGCAAAGAAATAATTAAATTATAATTTTAAAAGTAAAATTGAAGTCAATTTAATTGCGTTACAATAGAGTTGTATTTATTCTTTTTGTGTTAAGTTTGTTTTTAGTGTAGATGGAAGTTACTATTATTTTACGTTCGTCAGGCCCGCCCGGCCCTACGGAATTTGGTAACGAGACTAGTACCAATCGATGTATGTATATCGATAGTGGTATGCAACGGTGTTTAGTCTGAACGACCCAAACAGAATGGCCCGCGGGTAATTCGACCGTACCTAAACAAAAATCGTCTACGTTCCAATAGACCGGTGATGAAAAAAACTAAAAAAAATATCCAAAGGGACAGTCGCATATCATTCAATAACATCAAGAAAATATTAGAATAACATTTTAATATATCAAATTTAATTATTATTTAAAACATGAAACAAACCCCACAGGTAAACCAATTACATGTTTTTTTGGGATTTAGAATGTAACTAGCAATAAGAAACTGTTTTTAATAATAAATTATAAATATTTGGGTAAGAATAAACGTATTTATTGTTATTTTGTCAATGATGAAAAAAAATATTGATTTATTATTAATGCAATACATTAATAACGTTCACAAAGTTTTTATTTTACATTCTCCTGAACTACGGTATATAAAAGTATTTTTAAATAAAAAACTTTGCAAATATTTTAATTTATTAAAACTTTAACATTTTCAAACTTTAGATAATCAAGTGATACAAGCACGGTACTAAGCCTATAAGCTAAAGACCTTTTGACGATATTTTATTATAACAAACCTTTTCTAATATTATGCAAATAAAAAAATAACTAGTCTATAAGTTTTACCTTAAAGAATAGGTGATAATAATATTTAATTATTTGGTATCACAGTAAAAATGCTTTAATTTAGACATAATGAAATAATTCTTGCACACAAAGTTTTAAGTAATTGAACAACATTATTTTGTATTGTTTAAAAATGATGTTAAATCACTTTTTTATTATATTATAATCTTCTTTTATTAGATCTGAACCTCTTTCTCCGATCATAATACAAGGGCCGTAAATATTGCCACTTACTGAAGTCGGCATAATACTAGAATCTATCACTCGAAGATTTTTGATTCCATGTACCTTGAGCCGGCTGTTGACTACAGAATTTCGAGGATCAGATCCCATTCTACAGGTTCCTGCATAATGACAGCCTATCGTAATAAGATTTTTCGCAATACACTTAAAATATTTTCGACTACCAAGTTCTAGCCTGTCACATTCTGGGACTTTAACTCGCCCAACAAATGCCCCAACTGATTTAAAATACGATGTATTCAAAATCTGCATCGTTTTTACAATTCCCGAAGTAATCAACTCTAAATCTCTAGAATGTTGGTAATAATTCGGGTAAATGAGGGGACTCTCTGTAGGGTTTTTTGAATTAAGAGAAATATTTCCAGTGGAATGTTCGTGGAAAATTGAAATGCCAAGGTTATACAGACTGAAGTTTTTGTTAAGTTCTACAATTGAATCAATCACTGGATCTATAAATCTAGTATTGATTAAACTTTCTCTCAATCCTTTCGAATTTTTTTGTATTCTTGCAGCATAAACATTAAAGTCTGGATACTTAGCATCTTTGTTTAAAGAAAAATATGAAATTGCATCAGCTAAAATATTTTGTGCATAGTATCCTTGTCGATTATAAAGATATTGTATTATTTGAAAATTTAAATCGGCTTCTGTTTCTTGGATGGGCTCATCAACACATATATAAATAGGTATACCCAAGTGACTAGTCAAGTTTTTACCAACCATATTTAAATTTACTACTGTTTTTATTTTTTTTGAATTAAGGTGTTTTTTAGGTCCTATTCCAGAAAGCATAAGTAGTTGTGGAGAATTTATTGCTCCCCCACTTATAATCACTTCTTTAGTTGCGTAAATTGTAATTGGCTTAGAATTAGTATTTGCCACTATTCCATAGGCAGTCTTTGAAGAATTAATTAATATTTTGGTTACTAAAGCATTTTTCATAATCTTTAAATTATTTCTATTTTTTATTGGATGCAAATAAGCCTTGCTTGCGCTGTTTCTTTCTCCGTTTGAAACTGCTCCTGTTACAATTCCCGATCCCATGAGGTTAGCAATGTTTAAATCTAGAACATTCTCAATTCCAATTTCTTTATATGCTGACAACATTTTTTCGTTTATATTGTTAAACGTAGTATTGAAAAGACCTATAGATAAATACCCAGTTTTACCGTAATGCTTATCAATTTCCGGATATTGAGATCTCATATTCAAATCTTGGTAATTTTCTGCTTTTCTAAAATATTTTCGAACTTGCTTTACACTCCATTCTATGTTACCAGCGTCATACCATCTTTGGAAGTCATAATCGTTTCCTTTGACATATACCATACCATTAAGGTTGCTAGTGCCTCCCATCATTCTACCACGCGGCCAGTTAATTGAACCATTTACATGGCCTTGAGTTGCGTAGCCATCGTTAACAGTTGTGTAGTTCCAATTAAATTTACTATTATAAAAACTTTCTCTAAACATTGGAACCTGAAAATAATTCGTTTGTCAATTTCACTAAATAACACTTTAACTTTTACTTTTCACTAAATTTAACAACCCTCAGAGTTCAACCGTTTCATAATTTTGAAATCAGTTTTGATTCTTCCTAAATACTTACAGCAGATTCTATAGGTGGGTCTCCGCCAGCCTCAATAAGTAGTACATTATATTGCTTCACTTCACTGAGTCGATTAGCTACCACACATCCGGTACTACCAGCGCCTACTATTATAAAATCAAATGTGTCATAATCTGAAAAAGTACAGTAAAATGTATTTGCAGCAGTAAATAATCTATGTAATTTAAATCATCTGAACACCATCTAATTAGTATTTTTCATAAATAGTAAAAGTTTAACTGCAAAACAGTCCCCTGCCCATTATTGGATTCATATGGGTTATATTTATAAATTAAAAGGCAAAAAAAAAATTAAAAACATACTTTTGATCTTAGCTTCTGGCAAACTGCCTTCAGTGACTAAACACTGAGCTGCTGCAAAGTACTGTACTGCTGTAGCAAACGCTGAAGAAGCCACGCCAAGTGTAGGTACAGAGCATGATGAGTTGAAGCTAATAAAAACAAAGTATCAAAAAACTAATTTCAAAGAATAAATCCCTTATTAAATTACGATTTGATTAACAGTCTACCGATTCACTATGAAATTATTTTTTTTGTTATTTATATATCTAATTTATATAAACTAGGTGGTAAATTTTGTTAAGACCTCTAGCAATACGTCGTCGTTGTTGTATACCTAGGAAATCACCTGGTGATAGGCAAAGTAAAAAGAAAAATCGAAAGAAATATTGACAGGCAGCGTTTCTAGACACAGGCCTTTGATTGTACGTTTTAGAAAACTATAGAAGAAAAAAATTTAGAAATTTTATTAAAAGTGGCGTCTATAAGGCACCGGTTTGATCTTACCAAGCTATATTAATGTACTTAATGATTCTTGTATTATGTCAAAAAAGAAATAGATTGAATTGGATATAATTTAGATAGGGAAAAAAATAAATAGTAGAATTATTAGAACAACAGCTGTTCTACAGGTGAAGGATCTATTATAGAATTCATTGTAACAGCCACCAATGGGTGGACAATAACACACACAAGGAGGGGTGCTGAGATATCAAGGATCTAAATATTTCAGAACAAGCGACGTAACTCCTTACTCTTGACAGCAAGTTTAACGGAAAATCAACACGTGGAGTCACTGCTGTAACAAAAACACTCAAAATTTATGTCTCTAAAAGAATGAAGTAGGTGTATATTTATGACGATCAGACCAATAGTAATTTAATACGGAAGTCTATCAAGGTGGACGAAAACTATTCTGAGTATTTGCAAATGTACTACAAAAAGCACAATGACGGCCGGCCTGCTTGACTATGACGGGAGCCTTTAAGACTGTCCCCGAAGTGGCAAATGAGTTTTTACTGAACTTAATACCACAACACTTTGTGGTGCAGTAAGCGCGTTACATAATTATTTTAAGACCCCAATAAACTATTCAGCTCCATTTAAAAAAAAAGCTCGTATACGTGTAAAAATAAGTAATAAGAGGTAGTTTTAACTTACCACGCCATATATTTCGTCTTAATTTCAAATGCGTGCCAATTGAAAACAAAATAACGAATTATAACTGATAATATTCTTGTTTGGGTTAAGGACCGCAACTACGATGAATAAAACATTACCTAACATATTTCAAGTTGTTTCTAGTGTAGATAATACAATTAAAAATTAATGATTCTATTTTTCTTTGACGAATTTTTTTAACTAAGTATATTTAAATTAGAAAATGTATTTAACGATGACGTAAGAGCAACAGAAAATATATGACGAAGTCATTAGATCTTTATTTAAAATAACGTCTAACGCCTTAAAACCTTTTTTGATCACAATGTCTACACTGTAAAATGACTTTAAAGGATTACGCATAAAATGCATATTAACTAAGTAGCAAAATGCCTCAAATCATAACGACTTAGTACTAATACACCTTTAAACGAAAATGACTTTGTAGTAAAATGACTACGAAGTAACGCGACTTTGAAGACAAACGTCTTAAGTGAAGATGACTTGAAATCCAAAATACCTAAAATGCAAAACATCTCAGTAGGTAGTTTTATGACCAGAACACGAAAATGCACCCCCTGCGGGGCACGAACCTCGGCCGTCCAGGCCTAGGTTCACTGACTAACAGGACGTACGGAAGGCGCCCTCTAGGAGCTAACGCGGCGCGTATTCCGGCCTCGACGGCGAGGACGGAACCGCGGACGTGTTATTGTGGCTTCGCGAGCCGTGTGAGCTCTACGTTGAGCGATCGTGATCCTATCATCCGGCTCTTCGAGAGCATGCCTAGGTCTACGAATTTTGAATAATCTAGATGAGATGTACCCGGACGCCTCAACCACTAGTTGGTTGGGGTGCGTGGCAGCCGTTTCAAAGTAGTGACAGGAACAGAGTTCCATGTGTTGCTGGATAGTCGGCAACTCGAGTTCTATGTGAAGATCCTCGTTACGCATTGAACCACGGTGCTCCTGTCGCTTTGCGCATTAACCTATTCTGAAGTGTTTGTAACCTATGGATCCTATGTGGCCTAAGGTGGGCGAGAACTACGCACGCATACGTCATAATTGGTCTAATACAAGTCGTGTATAACCTAACCTTGTTTCGGATCGACATCTTAGACTCCTTGCGGAGGAGCATGTGCAGCCCTCCCATCACAAACGAGGCCCGCTTGCGAACCATGTTTATGTAGGGACGGAAAGAGAGTTTATCGTCGAGTATGAGACCAAGATATTTGGTTTCCCTCACCCAAGGGATCAGGGAGCGTTCGGATCTTGACTTTTGGTGTCTCTGCCGAGAGGGTCTTGTGGCTTTGTTTCTTGTGAAACATTACCGCTTGACTCTTTTCGGGGTTGATGGTTATCCTCCATTTCTGGAACCAATCGCTAAGGGTGTTGGACGCAGATTGGAGTCGCCTAAATATCGAGGGGGAGGGGGAGGTGCCAGAGGCTTAAATAGCTGTGTCGTCTGCAAAAAGGGCTGTTTGAACACGGAGTTTATCTACTATTTCATTTATTTGAAGAAACCTGTTACTCTTTAGGAAATAATAATCAGTAATAATTAAAGTAAGATTTTATTTCATTTATAATAATTTACAAATAAAAATAATGATTATTTGATTTATTGTTTTTTTGATTCTTAGTCCTAATGGCGTATTGTGTATTATCCTTTAAAGTCGTTTTCAATTTTGAGACATTATGCTGCATAGGCAAGAAACAATACAGATGTATTGCAAATTAGTCAAAACACTTTAGAGATTATTGATTTGAGGCATTTTGCTTCAAAGTCATTTTACAGTGTACACATTGTGATCATAAAGACTTAAAACCTATGGATTATACGATCGGTAGAGACTTTTATTTTTCGTTTAATTCATTAACAAACATGACCAAATTATAATCATAAATATGATATACTTAATTGTTGTTCATTGCATAAATATTTTATGACCTACCATAATAATTTAGCTAAAGCTCATTTCATTAATAGTAAACTAGAATGATTGGAGCAAAATGACATGATCAGCCATAAACCAGGTAGCTATTGATGATAAACAATTAACAAACTTTTATTTGTTAAGACGATCATTTTATTCAAACGTGAACACAAGTACTTATTCTGTTAAATAAACACAACATTTATTTATTTATTTTTTATTTTTTTTTTTATTTATTTGGATATTTAGGATAAACATGGATATTTATGATTTAAATATCTTTTACGTTTGATTGTGTCGTTATAAATACGGTAAAGTAAGATATTTTTGTTTATGATTTGATATACTTGTCTCTGTATGTTTGCTCTTTTGGAGCAAAAAAAATAAATTTTTAATAAAATGTCTGATCTGTAGCACCTTTCTCACTGCAGGATAGAAGTAATATTATGTTTGCTAGTTTTTGGAATTAAGCAACCACTAAATCATTTCAGAAATAAACAAGCGAAGACTTGAAACTCTGGTGAATAAAATATTATTATCAATATTATGTTATTGACGATCTTTGCCTTGTAGTGTTTCTTTTGCTACACAGAGTCTCGATCCTTCCACGAGCCAAACATTTATTTTTATTGAGTTCAGTAAAATATGACGGTTCCTAAAATGATTTTTGAATTAAAAACACTTCATTTTAATTAAATTGGTTTGATATTTATTGTTCTTTATGTTTCAGTTTTATAAGGTAAAAAATAAATAATAGTATTTATGTGAAAAATGAACGAAAAATTTTATAGTAATTTGTCTTACCTATGCGCTATTGTATTTGTAATAATCTATGATGTAAAGCCAATGTTTAAGTGAAGAAGGTAATTTTTAATATTATTTTTATACTTTTTAACACAAATAGAATAAATGACTACAATCGTTTATAATCCTCTTTTATCATGTCAGCACCTTTTTCTCCAATCATTACGCAAGGTCCATTGATATTTCCACTAATAGTATTTGGCATGATGCTAGCATCAATAACACGGAGATTTGTAACACCGTAAACTTGAAGCCTCTCATTAACTACAGATTTTTTTGGTTCAGGCCCCATTCTGCATGTCCCTGCATGATGACATCCAATAACTACAATATGTTTAGATGTACACTCCAAATATTCACGACTATTTACATTAAATTCGTCACATTCGGGCAATTCAACTCTCCCCAAAAAAGCTCCAATAGACTTAAAAAATGTTGTATTTAATAAGTTTAACATTTTTTCAATTCCAGATACAATTAATGATAAGTCTCTGGGGTCTTTATAATAATTTGGATAAATCAATGGACTTTTTTTTGGATTGTTAGAATCAAGAGAAATGTTTCCAGTAGAATGTTGATGTAAAATTGCAATTCTTAGATCATAAAGAGTGTATTTTTTGTTAAGTTTTGCTATAGATTTTGCAACTGAGGGTTTAAACAAACCATCAATTAAATTTTGTTTTAAATTAGGTGTATTTCTATCAATTTTGTGAGCATATGCTTCAAATTCAGGGTATTTAGCTTCTTTGTCTAATGAAAAAAATGCAATTACATCGGAAAATAAATTTGTTGTCAAATGCCCGGTACCGTCGTAATAGTACTGTAATGTTTCAAAGTTAAATTCGGCTTCACTTTTAGCCTTTGTTTGGTTAGTGCAAATTATGACCTGAACACCTACATGGCCCGTTAGGTTTTGCCCTACCATAGGTAAATTTTGTATTACAGGTATGTTTTTTAAATTCAGTTGTTTTGTAGGTCCTATTCCAGATAACATAAGCAGGTGAGGAGAGTTAACTGCACCAGCGCTCAGTATAACATCTTTATTGGCATAAATTGTGATCTGTTTGCCTTTGTGTTCCGCAACAACTCCATAAGCTTTTTTAAATGAATTAATTAACACTTTTGTCACCAAAGTATTTTTTATAATTTTTAAATTTTTCCTGTTTTTAATTGGATGTAAATAGGCTTTGCTTACACTAAATCTTCGTCCATTTGAAGCCGTCGCTCTAATTATACCTGATCCCATTGCGTTAGCGACGTTTAAGTCTAAAACATTTTTAATACCTATTTCATCCCAAGCAGATAAAATATTCTCATTAATGCTATCTGTATTGTTTAGAGTATCTATGATTAAGTATCCATCACGACCATAATGCTTTTTTATTTCTTCATTTTTGTCTAAATTTCTATCTTGAAAATTTTCTGCCTTTCTGAAATATCTTCGAACTTCGTCTACACTCCATCCCTTGTTACCTGCATCATACCACCTTTGGTAATCGTAATCATTGCCTTGAATGTAAACCATTCCATTGAGATTGCTGCTTCCGCCAATCATTTTACCTCTTACCCAGCTTATCAATCCATTTGTGCGGCCTTGATTAGTAATACCATCATTTTGAGTTTTGTAGTTCCAACTAAACTTTCCTGTACTAAATGTTTCCCTGTAAGTTGGAATCTGTGAATAAAACGTTACATTGATTACGAAATATACAACTTTAACCAATACTAAAGAATAAGAAATATACAAGTTATTAAGACTTTTATACTAATTGTCATCAATCTCTTAACTACTCAAGGTGTACTTTATGTTAACTGTACAGTTCAAGACGGCATCATCGCTAGATGTATCATTTTCCAATGACAGTCAGTTAACAGGGCTGAATCTAGGAATAAGTGGGCCTTTAAGGGATAATAAATTTGGTTGGAAACAGATAGGTACGTACAATCTCTGAGCTCACAATACACTTATAGTAAAAGATATTAACTACCTTGCGCAAAGACTATTGAAGTACAATCATGGTAGGTATCGTTAAGTAATTTTGACTAAAAATTTCACCTGGTGAATTCCCTCTCGACATCGATCTAATCATGTGCTCAAGAATGTGTACGTAGTTGCATGTCACAATATAACTATTTATATGACTACAAAAATATATTATGTATAGGTATTTCTTACAGCAGCTTCTAGTGGTGGGTCCCCTCCAGCCTCTATGAGAAGTATATTCCAATCTTTTATTTCACTAAGTCGGTTGGCTACTACGCATCCTGAAGAACCAGCGCCTACTATTATGAAGTCAAATTTATCAAAATCTGAAATTAGAAAGCTTTTATTTAGTATTTACATGTTTTAATATTATCAAATAGACTTTAATATCTTTTAAGTTTTCTTTTTATATTTAATATACGTAAATATTATTCCATTATTTCGATTTAAGTTTTATTAAGTTCTTTTGACAATGATTTGAATACTCTTAAGGACTTACATACTATAAAACTTTTTTTATAAAACAAAGTGAAAAGTTATTGATAATTTTAAAGGGCGTGTTTATATTTTCATTTATGAAGAAAAAATACATTTACTAGTTAACATCGCAAGGCAGAAAACTTGGTTTCATAGATAAATGTATAATTTTAAGCTAAATGTAACAAAATAACATACTTTTTACTTTAGCTTCTGGTAAGCTACCTTCAGCAACTAAACATTGTGCTGCCGCAAAATATTGTACCGCTGATGCAAACGTTGAAGCAGCGACGCCTACTGTAGGTATTGCACATGATGAATTGTAGCTGGTTGATAAAAAAATCACATAAGATTCTGAATTTAGAACTAATACTGAAAGCAATTTATTTAAGTAACACTACAATACGGAAATTTTGCATTTAATACTTCTTGCTGGTTACTTGTAATAATCATAACAACCCATTAATGCCTCACTGCAGGGACGAACCTCCTCCCATGACGGAGGGATCCTTAGCCTACTAATACTACGCTGGCCAGACGGATTGATATAGTTTTCCTTATTTTAATTTCGTAAAGATAATATTCAGGGATAGTGCCTTAGTCAGTTTTTACGATACCTATGGGATGAGATGGGGTGGTGACATATTTTATTCTTACTCCGTCACCACACGGAGATAATGCTTGAAATAATGGTCAATACATACTTAGCATGCCGCGGTAATTTTCCGTTTATGTTTACTGGTTCATTGATAATAATGGAATTTTGTTTTGCTCTATTACATTTTAGTTTCTGTGACGCATAATTTAAATCCTAAACAGGCAAAAAAATATAGTTAAGAACTTCCAGTTTTTTCTTTTTAATTTTTATCAAGAAAGTAAGTGGTATTCAGAAACAGATGTTTCCAGTTTGAGTGAAACTTAAGGGTCGTTCCGACAAAAAATAAATTGTATATTTATCATGTTTTTTAGTAAACATAGTCACTGTTATATGGATTTATATATAAGTGACTGTTATAACATCCAGACCATACAGACAATATCATAAGCTAAACTAATTTAAGTTCAAAGCTATAACTGCACCTTTATCACCACTTTTTTTTAATATAGGTACCACAAGAAGCATATTTAATTATTCTAGCTAGTGCTCGTCAGTTTTATAGAAGACCAAAAGGTACATGGCTCTGAGAGAAGATCATAAGAAAAGCATGGGCTCTTCTCGCGATGTGAGTATGTTATTTCTATAAATAAAAACAATATTAATTAGTTCATGTATCACTATTGCTTGCAAAGGTTATTATACTCTTCACTATTACGAATATACTATCCATTTAAACCTTCCTCTTAAATCCCTGAAGCTATTAAAAAACCGCTTATAAATCCGTTGCGTATTTTAAAGATTTAAACATTAAGCACGTAAAGTCAGCGACAAACATTTTATTTTAAACTACGAGTATGTAGTGATTTATAATAATAAAACGCGATAGTTTCAATGTTTTATTACAAATCCAATGTCTGATTTTTGGCTTGTAATGACGTATGGCGACAAACTGGCCAGAAAACGACAAAAAGCCTTAGCTCTTAATTTTGATTGAACTTGCTCACAGAAAGTCCCTTTCTCTATATGATTTGATGCCTTACAAGAATTGATAAAGTAAAATAATTATGTGTATTAATTACATACTCACCACGACATTAGATAAAAGTAGAAAAGAACTCACTAAACGATAACTTTTAAACTTGTACTATTAATTACAAAATGATTAGGAGATTAACAAACCATTTTCAATTAACGTCAAGACAATACCTACCTATAGGTAAATTATCTCAGAGAGATTTTTGCATTTGTAGTTGTGTACGGCCAGCACATAAGGAAATAAATAATTGAGAACTTTTATATTTTTTATACTTTTTATAGTCAGTTACACCAACTGCATCAAATAACATTAAACAATGATAAGCTAGAGACTAAAATAGTTAACAATCATTACCATAATATTTAATTCCTTAATATTTCTTTTTCCTTATTATCTTCTATAATTTACCTTTTTTGGTCGTACAATGAAATTCAAATCTTAAATTTAGAATCCTTGTTAATAAACATAAACAAATACTACTACAGCTGCAAAAATCTACCAAACGAAACTAATTTTACCATACGATGCCAAAGTTTACCTCGGGCATAAATCATCATCGGAACATTTTTATTTAACAATGTTAAAATAATAAAATATTGATCAAAAAATATTACACAAAATAAATAAATTAACTTAAATAATAAAAATGTGACAGACCTTATTTGCTGATCGTATAGTGAAATTCAAATTTCAAATTTTGAATCCGTGTACATATACGAACACTACTACAAATGCAAAATTCTCTCTAAGATAATTTACCTATACCTTTAGTTAATACAATGAACTAAACACAGGGACTTATAACATAGACGCCATTAAATGAAATGCTGATACATAAATTTATAAAGATACTTTCTAGAGTTTTTTTATTGTATTTTTGTACACCTTATTTTTAAATATTTTTTTCTTATCTTTTATAAGTTACTTGTTTATTGAAAGAATGGTTTAATATTGTTAGCGGCAAGAGTTCCACACGAGCCGTATATTATATGTTATTTGAAAATTGATCTTTAATACATATTAAGGTAAAAGTCCGAAACAGTTGGTTAGGTTAGGTTAGTATGGTGACCAAAGGACGCTAGAAACATTTTTTTTATGTAAAACTAGAATATAGTATTATTATTCTAGCGTCCTTTGGTCACCATGCTAACCTAACCTAACCAACTGTTTCGGACTTTTACCTTAATATGTATTAAAGATCAATTTTCAATGAGTTTTGACTAACATCGATGGTCAAAACCACTATTGACTGTTTTATGCAGTTAAAAGTGGTTTTGACCGGGCATGAGTTTTGACTGTAACATATGTACGACATAAAGAAGAAAATCTTAACAAAAAAAGCAACTTAAACATGTCTCATTCTAATATTTTTAGAATTTGTAATGTAACTAAATGGTGAAATATAAACAAAAATTATTAAATTTCAAACTAAAGAAGACATAGGTTTACAATAAATTGTAATCTTCCTTGATTATTTCTGCGCCCCTTTCTCCTATCATAATAGTTGCCCCGTTCGTGTTACCGCTGATATGATTAGGCATTACACTAGCATCAATTATTCGAAAATTTTTTGCACCATGAACCTGTAGTCTACTGTTGACAACAGAATTGCTAGCGTCTAATCCCATTTTACATGTACTAATAGGATGGTATATTGTTGAAACAGTATTTTTAGCAAAGCATTTTAAATATTGTCTACTTCCAAGATCATATTTGTCACATTCATCAATTTTAACTCTTCCGAGAAAACTTTTTACAGATTTAAAAAACTTGGTGTTAAGAATATTAAGCATTATTTCTAAACCTGAAGCAACCAAATCTAAATCTCTGGCATCTTCGAAATAGTTTGCGTAAATACGAGGCAGATCTCGAGGATTTGCTGAATTTAGAGCTATGTGTCCTCTTGAATATGGGTGCAACTGGCTCAGATAAATTTCATATTGAGTATAATTGCTATTTAGTCGCACAATAGAATCAGCCACAGTGTCCTTATATCTATAATATTTTACTAAAATATCTTTGAGATTTGGTGTATTTCTACCAACTCTTTTAACATACATTTCAAAATCAGGATACGTTGCATTTTTTTCTAATGCTAAAAATGCTACTATGTCATAAAATGGTAACTGTGCTAAGCGCCCCGTTCGCTTATATAAATACTCTATTTCTTGAAAACTAGCATCAGCTTCAGTTTCGGTATCTTCCTTTTCTTCTGTAAATATTGGGACTATTATTATAGAATGATCTTGTAAATTTTTACCTACCATTGGCAAATTAATAACAGTTCTAATATTTTTAGATTTTAAATGTTTTTTAGGTCCTACTCCTGATGACATAAGAAGGTGTGGAGAATTAATGGAACCAGCACTTATAACAATTTCTTTTGTTCCATATATTGTTGCCTTTTTATTATTTTGCTCCACTTCGATAGCGTATGCTTTTTTAGAAGAGTCTATTAATATTTTGGTAACAAAAGCATTTTTCAAAATTTTTAGGTTATTTCGTTTTTGGATTGGTCGTAAATACGCTTTGCTAACGCTATTTCTTACTCCATTTGCCGCTGTTGCTCTAGTGTAAGCCGAGCCAAACGCATTCGCTACATTTAAATCAGGAACATTTTCAATGCCAATTTCAGCCCATGATGCTAAAACTTTATCAATTGCGTCCTTGTTGGTGCTGTTAAAAGAATTTATTACAAGAGGGCCGTCATGACCGTAGTGATTATAAATATATGGTATTTTTTTAAACTTCATGTCTTGGAAATTTTCTGCTTTTCGGAAACACCTATGTACGTCATTTAAGCTCCATTCCGTATTACCAGCATCGTACCACCTTTGGTAGTCTTGATTATTTCCTTTTACATACGCCATTGTATTCATGTTACTGCAACCACCGATCATTTTTCCTCTCGGCCAGTGAACCGATCCATTAATGTTAGCTTGATTTGTGTAGCCATTGTCCACAGTTAGGTAACCCCAATCAAATTTACCCAAATAGAAAGTAGAATGCAGGTACGGAATCTGAAAATTAAAATGATCTTGAATGAGGTTCATTAACATTACTTATTAAGTTAATTGTCTTATGAATAACAAGTTTCATTTAAATGTATTCAAAATTACAAAAGTACATTTTCATGTAGCGTAATGTGATGTATATGTGATATTTTGTTTGTTTCTCCTAGTAAATAAAGTCATTTAATAACTTTGAGAATCTTAAACTACATAAAATTAGTACAAAACATTTTTTCTTAATCCTAAACGTAATACTTACTGCAGCTTCTAAAGGTGGATCGTCACCAGCCTCTACTATTAATACATTCCAATAGCTGACTTCACTGAGTCGATTAGCTAAAACACTTCCTGCACTACCTGCTCCAACTATAATAATGTCAAACTTGTCAGAATCTGAAAATTATAAATGGAATTGTTTGGTGATTAATTATAATATTTTAATCAAACCCTTTCCGCGATCGAAGAAATTATTATAATTAAATAAGAGCTGACAATTAATTTTATTGGTTTTTCTATAAGAAGTATAATTTATGCGATCTTTAATTCTAATTTACTTGTAAGCCTGCTGTTGATACTGAACTACTCGTTCTTCTTCTTGGGCAGACTAAAGGGCTGTAAATTAACGAACGACTAATAAGGATATTTAAGAATATAATTAACTTGTAACTGCTAAAAGAAAATAGTGTTTGCATTTTGTATGGTTATTGCGTTGATAGACAATTAAGTTTTAACGAGTAAGTATCAATAAAAATTAATGGTAATTTTCTAACCTTTCACTTTTGCATTCTTATAGACACCTTCAGCAACCAAACATTGTGCTGCTGCGAAATACTGCACTGCTGAGGCGAAAGTTGACGCAGCAACACCAACAGAGGGCGATGCACATGAGGAATTGTAACTATAATAACAAAATAAAATAATCCACTATTTAAAAATTAAGTATTTGGATAACATTTAATCGTTAAGGATAACTATGTAATGAATTCTAAGATTAAGTTAAAGTAAGTGTTTGTTACATAAAGTTAAAAAATAATAAAATATCGCACCCTCAGTGGAAAAAAGGCATAAGACGAAAATGCTGATTTTTCAGTAGGGCGAAAAAACTGTATTTATGGGCTTATTTACTTTATTTTCAAACGTGGAACAATTATTATTATATCAAAAAAAAGGAAAAAAAATCGTGTACTGCGTGTTGTATTTAAGTTAGTGCTAATGTTTATAGTTTATTAGGAATTGTAAAAATAAATTATTATGCTATTTTTCAGAATGTAAAAAAAATGCATTTTGAGTATCAAAATTTATGACAGGCTTTGTCAGAAAAGTAAAATATATTTAAAAAGTATGTTGTATTAAAGCAGTTATGAACTTGTAAGTATGAACATTTATGGTTGTATAAGTAAGATTACTGCATTATTTCCTTTATTAAAATTATGTTTGAAATGTATAAGCTGTACTTACCCCTTTTTTCAATTTAGGAACTTGATTAGAAACCAGAAGTAAACAATAGTAATGACTTATTCCATTATATGTTATAGAAATGTTTGCTGCATATTAACACATATTACTTTGAGTTATTGCTTATGACTATAGGGAAAAAAAGCAAATGCATTTTTTGTATTTAATATTTATTAATTTAGACAAAATACTAATTAGATTTTTGGATACAATTAAAGTTCGTACTATTAACAATGAAATTGCACAATAAAAATTCAGAAATGTGGAATTTCGGTAAAGATTACTACCACTAATTATTTTTTTATATTTTTTTTAATAATCAGTCGATAATTTGTAAAAGCTTGTAACAATTAACAGAATAAGGTTTTTCTCGGCTCTATACAACAAAACATTACGTTCTCTCAATAAAAATCTAAAGTAACAAACAAAAATTACAATTAACAAATTAAAATTAAAGGCACTTTACATATTGCCGGTGATACAAGAGACTCCGACGTCGACATACAGCGATGAAAAAGCCGATGCCATGTACGAAGACATCGCTAAGGCACTACATGGCACTACCGAGGCTTACTACAACATTGTTATGGGAGACTTTAATACCAAAGTGGAAGTACAAGAAAACGGCAAAAAGAAAATTGATTACTACGGTGTGGGCCGCCGAAACCACAGGGGGCAGATGCTGGTCAACTTCCTGGAGACGCAGGGGCTCTTCTTAATGAACTCCTTTTTTAAGAAGAAGCCACATGGAAAGAGGACATGGCAAAGCCCCAATACTATGACGAGGAACGAGATAGACTTTATCATGACCGATAGAAGATACGTGTTCAGAGATTCTGATGTTTCTGTGATAATTGTCTTTATTGCACCTACCAACTTACTTTTCTCTGCTTCATCTAAAGGTTAGCTGGAAGATAATGCCTTAAGGCATTAAGCTTACCATTGTAGATCAGTTTATTTGTGTGCATAAATTACAAATAACTAAATAAATTAAGACGTTTAATACTAAGAGTGATCAACGACTTGTTCGAAGCAGACTATCTACTCTTAGACGAATGAGAGATACCTTAACCGGAAGATCCAGAAACTGGTGCGACGTGACCTCAGATATTCCAACACCCCCGCCGTTGCGACTGCGATCGAACAGAATAGAGGAACCAAAGTATTCGCGCGCAAGCTTGGTAGAACCCATCTAACGAAACTCAATACTGCGGACCGCAGAACTGTGACCTCCGAGCTCGAGATACTCGAGGAAATAGAGAGTTTCTAGAAATACCTGCACGCATCACGGATGACATAGGACCTAAGAAAGATGACCACATAGCCCCACTCACGCCCCATTACAAGGAGGACATCCCCGATGTTAACCGGGGCGAGGTCAGAGTTGCTCTCGAGCAACTAAAGAACAATAAGTGTCCAGGGCATGACGGAATCAATACAGAGCTATTAAAACTGGCGGAACACATAATCAAAAAGAGCTAAAAACACTCGTGAGGTGTTTTTAGCTCCGTCATCCACCAGGGCCTAACGCCTCAGGAGGGAGTGCCGTTGCCCTGTTCTTCAAAAAAGGTGACAAATTCTCGCTGAAGAACTATATGCCCATATCACTCCTGAGCCACATCTATCTTGTTCGGCAGATTGTACAGAATACTGAAGAGTACAATCAGCTGCTGTGCATAGCATTCGTGGATTACGTAAAAACCTTCGACTCAATTGAAACCTGGGTGGATCTGGATGCTCTGCAGTGATGTGGTATCGATTGGCATACATCAATGTGTGTAGATCTTTATATGAAACTGCCACTATAACTGTCCAGCTCCAGGACAAAACTACCCCACTTAGTGAGTTGCGTCACGTCAAGGGTTCAGGCAAGGGGATGTAATTTCTCCAAAACTCTTCACCAACGCGCTCGAAGACGTCTTTAAGACGTTGTAGTAGACTAGACGGGGCATCAACATTACCGGCAAGAACGAGTACATCTCACACCTTCGGTTTACTGACGACATCGTCATCGTGGCAGAGTCACTGGAACAGCTTGACGGGAAGCCACAAAGCCTTAATTTGGAGCCTGTTGATGGGTTGAACTCGGTATAAATCTAAACAAAACAAAGATACACAATCATGTCACACCGAGGTCGATCTTATGTCGAACGATTGATGCTCGAAGTTGTTCAAGAGTATGTTTACAAGTTGTTCAACTTGGTAGAAACAACTTCAAAAAAGAAATCGATCGCAGGATCCAGTTGGACAGGATTCAGCAAGCTACGTCGGGCCTTTACCGCAATGCCTGAAGACCAAAGTCTTCAACCAATGCGTCCTACCAGTAATGAAGTATGGTGCCGAGACATGGACACTTGCGAGTAGGACTAGTCCATAAGCTTAAAATCGCGCAGCGAGCTATGGAGAGGGCTATGCTCGGCGTCTCCTTAAATCCGAGGTTATCCGACAAAGAACCAAAGTTACCGACATAACTCGTAGAATTAGCAACTTGAAGTGGCAATGGGCTGATCGTATCTGTCGAAGGACCGATGGTCGTCAGAACAAAGGTATCCTAGAGTGGAGACCGCGACTCGGAAAACGTAGTGTAGGACTCCCCCCAGCTAGGTGGACCGACGACCTAAGATAGGTCTCTGGGTCAGACTGGATGCGAAAGATGCAGGACAGTGTTCTGTGGGGCGGGTTGGGAGAGGCCTATGTCCATCACTGAACTTCGATAGGCTAATTGATTGATTACTCATTGCCAGTACGTTTTGTTTTAAAATAATCAACGAAAAAAAAAATACTAATAAGTTATCGCATCGACATATTCACACTTATGTCCCCTCTGCCTACTCACGCGCCGCTGTATCAAATATTACGTCTCGGTGCAATGAAAATATTCTAGTGGAAGAAAAAAGTAATCATTCTTATTTTACAGCCTCGCTGCAGTATGCTAGTCTTATGTTTTTGCGTAAAGAAAAGTTTTTAGTGGAAGAAAGCAGTAATCGTGTATACAAAACTAACGAAGTAAAAAAACCAAACGCATTTAAATCATAATATTTGTTACTATTTATTTTCTAAATTTAAATAAATGGATAAATTTAATAATAAGTAATACGCCATATTTCTCAATTTATTCTTTGCGTAATATCACATAATCTATTAATCCATAAGAAAAAATGTGATGGAATAAAAATTCTCAAAACTAATTTCTTGTATAAATTCGTCAAATTTAACAAGAAAAATATGAAAAAAATGTAGCATACGTATCTTTAGACGTACTTTCCGAATATGATAAAATCGATGATTCAACGTAAAATCACTTATGCCTATTTTCCACTGAGGGTACGATATGTACTGCCGGAATTAATCTTTTCTTTTCTTTTAAACAAGCTCATCCATTAGAAAAGGTGCACTGTGTACTTACACAGTGCACGTTTTACGTTTTTTGTTTTACGTTTAGTTTTATTTATATATAAGTATATAATATATAAATAAAACTATAATTAATAGATAAATGGAACATTTTACAAACAACTTAAGTTATTTTAATTTGTAGATAGGTAGCACAAATTTAATTTTTTATTTAAATTTCGCATTCGAAAATAAAACCACAGTTTTTGTTTTAAATGCAATATTTATCTAATTGAAAATATTTAAACTGTAAAGGTAATAAAATTCGAAACGAATGTCTTTTTACTAAATTAAAGTCAGTTATGATAAAAATACATACTAACCAAACCATTTAAGTTTTGTTTTCTTCCAAAAACTGCTACTCTGGAACAAAGTAAACTTAACAACTATCAAATTATTTGCACTCGTAAAGTTACGTATTGTAATTAAAATTTATAAATAAGCTTTGCAACATTAACAGCTCATGAAATATCATCATAGGACATTGATAACCATTTTGCAGATTCAAAATACCTTAGATGGGCATTTTCAGATAGCGACCGATAATATACTCGTAAATTAATGATTTCTAAATGAATCTTAACGTAAATAGAATTTTGCAAACTTTCTATCATTTTACCCATTCCCGACACCTAAGACTATGTTTGCAGAGACACATATTTACTCCCAATGATTTGACTGTGTAATGTATGCCATTTAGACTTGAAAGCAGATTATCTTAATAAATTTTATCGGCAACTATATTGCATTCCAACGTGTACACTGATGACTGCGTATTACAATTTCGCAATCAGCTTAGTGTATTGTTTCTTACATAAAAGCGATATTATTATGGCATGCACTGTTTGACGACTCGTTTCATGATTATTCATAATTTCAGTGTCCAAATGCCTATTCTAAACTTACACTTTACTTCTTTTGTACTACGTAAGTTACTCCCTCCGATATGATAGACTGAGTACGCTGTGTCATTACATTTTTTTTAAAATAACACACATTCTCACAAAAATACAGCAATGAATTGTTTCATTGTTTATAGATTCTTATAGTACGTGAAATAGCAAGATCACGATTACAATAAATTTAATAACTAGTTTTAATGCATATTGTCACGTTTTTCCGTTACGATGGCACTTGTACGTTTAATAATAAGAGTATAAAAATATTACCGGAAGGGCAATTCCTTTGCGTGCATCTCGAACTGGCATGGTGCCACAGCTTTAACAATTATTGTACATTATTATTATTTACTTTAAAGTTCTCGTACATAAAATTATTTATAAATGAAAAGAAAAATAATTTATTATCAATAAAAAATAAGGGTGTAGAAGATTGAGTAATTTTTGCAAAGTGATTACAATCAAGCTCAGTAAGTACCTTCATTTTGATGGCACGGTCAACAATTTCGTTTAAGAAAGTCTGTATTGTCTCGATACCTCTGTCAAGGCTATAAATTTTTGATTTTATGTATCCCAAGCATTGATTTATAAAAAACCCTAGATGCACATTTTCAAACAAAACTAACAGCCAAAAGTGTCACCAAATTAAACATACGCAATAAATACGTATAGTAATATCGTAAACATATTTCTTTTTTCAAATTCAATCTTACACGCATGACATAAAGTTGTATTTAAAAAGTAATGCACATAAAGCAATAAAATTTAATGATTGACGTATGCCGGTAGAACAACGCGATACTAATTTGAAAAGAGTGCACAATGCGCCCATTTGTTGCGGACGGTTTTGGGAAGTGGAGTGTGTATCTTTGGTTTTTTGTAAATCAATGATCCCAAGTATATAATTTTAAACGAGTTTGTAAAAAAATATATTATTCTTGTGTAAAAGACTGTGTATGTAATAATGAACTGCATGTCAATTCTCGTACCTTAAAATCGTTAAAAATTCGGTTAAGTTAATTTTTAGTTGTCAAATTGTTACACTCTAAATAAAACTTTAACACGACCATAAAAGATTACAATTGCAATAGCAAAAACAAGACAATTTGACAACTAAAAGTTAACTTAACCGAATTTTTAACGATTTTAATGTACGAGAATGGACATGCTGTTTAAAAATATAAAATAAGTTTATAACTAATATAATATAAACCTGAAAGTGGAGAGTGTCTTACATGACTACTAACCAACCTATAATAAGTTAACTGCAAAGAAATAGGTCTGCCGAGAGCTTCAATGAGCTACGAGTATCTAGTGCGTACTGTTATAACACTTTAGGTAAAAAAAATGCCATACAAATTCCAAAATTTAGCGTTAAAATAACGTAAAATGAATTCTGGTTTATTTTAACAAATACAAAATATTATTTAACAAATAGTTTATTTTACTTAAATTTTTGTTTATTTTATCATCAGAGGTGCAGCTTTATCTGCACCTCTGATGCAGAACAATAAAAAATAATATTAAAAGCACAAAAATATACTTACAATTTGAAAAACACAGTTCTTGAAATAGTTTTATCAAAAATATTGAAAACTTTGAATTCTTTACATTTAAGTTTTATATATCGTTTGTATTTATCTAAATACTAATAAACGTACAATTTCATATTTAGTTCCATACAAGTTACCCTTTAAGTCAGATTTCAAGTAAAGTACAATTACTGTTTTGAATTATTTTGTTACTGCTCCAAATCGCCATACACCCTATACCTTATATTGAAGCTGTTTAAAAGTTAATTTAACACCGAGCATCTATTCACTTGATCTAGATTACTAGGCGAAGGTTGTGTAGCTGATGATGCATTTGCAAAAGTGTTTAATTTTGTTTGACATTATCAATTTGTAAAAGTAAATTAAAAACAGAGTTTGAGTGATGTCATTTGTTACTTAGTATGATAAAACACCATTATGCCGAATAAGTCAGCCATTTCCAAATTTTCTTCTAAATAGTGATATTTAATATGCTTGACCCTAGAGTAGCTACCTTACCGATAATCATTATAATTTTGTTGCATTTATTACAACTGATTTCGTGATAAATAAAACCGAAATTTCAAAGTTGTATGTAAGTCCTATTTTGACCCAACAAATTTTATCTGATCAGATGCCAATGTTATCATCATCAGGAATCTGATCGGATATGCTATCGTATAGCTGTGGACTTCTTTTCTAAGAAAAAAACAATATTAAATATACAATTACTTAAACTTCATCTTGCATTAAGGCAGTAGTTCCCAAACTTATTTTTCTCGTGCACCACTTTCAAAATTATACTGGTGTCGGTGGACCCCTTGATGCTACATTCCTACCACATTGTTAAAGTCGACAAAAATAAAAATTGTGTCGCTTCTGTGGACCGTCCCTATATTCTGATGATATACATCGTCAGCATATCTTCAAACCTGGTTTTGAAGTCATCATGCAGGGCACTCAAGTGTTGACTGTAGGTATGGATATCCTCATCAATTGTTTCTACTATGCGTTTCAACTAAGAATAGGACTGTCAAAGCGCCATCTTGTTCCGTATTTCTTACGAACTTCATGAATGTTAAGTAAGGTAGGAAAAAAATAAACTCAAGATTTTATTAATTTTTACTTCAATATGATACTTAAATTTTTACATAAATTAAATTTTTATTGGAATCCAATTCTTCCACACCACTATTACCATAGCTACGTTCTTCATCCGAATCGGATTCCATGTGAAACAAACGGCAGAATTTTCAATAAAACCGGTTTTTTTCGTAAGGTTTTTATTGTTTCAATGTAACAAACAAATAAAACGGTAAAAAACGATGAAACATTTTTTTCGTTGATTATAACAATCTGTTTCTTTCGGATTTTTCAACGCTTAATATATTTATTTAAATTATTTTACGAATATTTTTGTTGGTTGTACTAAAATGACGCAAGTGCGATCCTATTCTTATTTGAAACGCATATAATAGTACCTGCAACAAGTTTGGAAATTGAAATAATTCGCGCCAACTAATGTTTTGCTTCATAAATTTAAATTTTCCAAGAAAAGCCGAAATTCATCAGTATTATCTGTACACGAAATTGTAATATCGAATACGCAAGTTTGGAAAAGTAAGAGTCACTTGCCAGATTAAAATGTTATCTGCTTAGTTAGGTACTTAAAACAATATAGGTAGGCCCTTATAAAAACTATATGCAGATAAATTTTCGTGGAGCCCTATTAACATCTTATGGACCCCACTTTTTATTGACGCCTACGTAGACCCCCAGCAAGGCTTCCGTGGACCCTTGGGGGTCTACCTGGACCACTTTGGGAATTACTGCAGTAAGGTCTCGTTATAATATGCACATCAAGCGACATCAACTCACTATAGATTTCATATTGCATAACCATGATACCCCACATTGAAAGCCTCCAGAGCAGAATTATCAGCAGTTGCTCGCTGTCGTTAGAGTTTTTGTCTAACCAGTAAGTTTGTTTTTCCCAGGGTCAAAAGTTTTCAGAAGGTAGCAACGGCGACAAACGTAAGAATTACCCTGAACAGCGAGGCAACCATTGTTTTCACCAGGAACAGGAAAACAAATTTGGCTAAGCCAAATGCTAGAGGACTGCCTTTACATTAAAAGGTTGTTGGTAGAAGGTTTTTTACAAGAAAAGTAAAACTCGTTCAAACAATGGTATAGATTTATTCAAGAATTACTTCAAGTAAAATATTTTCGATATTATTATTTGCTTTTTGTCATTCTAAAATAAAATCGTAATTTCAATTTTATTACGTTAAGTATGACTTGGAACTTGTAAAAGTAGAAGTAAGGTGAAATAACAAGAATATAATAATAAAGTTTGTTTCCTATATGTAGTTTAACATATTTTAGATTTTTTAATCTTTGTATGTAAAAGTTTGAACTTTATATTTTTTTAAGAATTGTTATATTTTACAATAAGTTATAATCTTCCTTAATTATTTCTGATGCTCTTTCCGCTATCATAACTGTAGGCCCATTTGTGTTACCGCTGACATGATTTGGCATTACACTAGCATCGATTACTCTAAGGTTCTTTGCTCCATGAACCTGTAGTCTACTATTGACTACAGAATCAGTAGAATCATTCCCCATCTTACAAGTGCTAATAGGATGATATATTGTTGTAACAGTATTTTTTGCATAGCATGTTAAATATTCTCTACTCCCTAGATCATACTCATCACATTCCTCAATTTCAACTCTTCCAAGAAAAGCATTTACAGATTTGAAAAATTTGGTTTTAAGAATTTTAAGCATTGCTTCCAACCCAGAAGCAACTAAATCTAAATCTCTCGTATCTTTGAAATAGTTTGCATAAATAAGAGGCAAATCGCGAGGGTTCTTTGAATTAAGAGCAATTTGTCCCTTTGAATAGGGGTGCAACAGGCTTAGATAAAGTTCATATTGCATATTATTGTTATTTAATTCTACAATCGAATCTGCCACGGATTCTTTATATCTATAAGCTTCTAAAAGTATACTTTTTAAATTTGGCGTTTGTTTTCCAACTCTTCTAACGTACATTTCAAAATCAGGATACGTTGCGTCATCATCTAAAGCTAAAAATGCTATAATATCGTAAAATGTTAACTGTGCTAAACGGCCTGTGCGATTATATAAATATTGTATTTCTTGAAAATTAAGATCAGCTTCAGTTTCAGTTTCTTCTTCATCAGTAAATATTGGCACTGATATTATTAAATGATCTTGCAAATTTTGGCCAACCATAGGTAAATCAATTTTGGTCCTTATATTTTTGGAATCTAAATGCTTCTTCGGCCCGACTCCAGATAACATAAGTAGTTGAGGTGAGTTAATGGAGCCGGCGCTGACTATTATTTCTTTTGTTCCATATATTGTCAATTTTTTATTATATTGTTCCACTTTGATCCCGTACGCTTTTTTTGAGGAGTCAACCAATATTTTTGTTACAAAAGCATTTTTCAAAATTTTTAAATTACTTCTTTGTTGAACTGGCCGTAAATATGACTTACTTACGCTATTTCTTTCACCGTTCGATGCAGTGCCTCTTGTGTAAGCCGAACCATGAGCATTAGCAACATTTAAATCACGTACATTTTCAATGCCGATTTCAGCCCATGAAGCTAAAATTTGATCAATTATTTCTTTGTATGTACTATTAAAAGAGTTTACTATTAGATGACCATCATGACCGTAATGATCGTATATTTCTTGGATTTCATTCAATTCCATATCTTGAAAATTTTCTGCTTTTCGGAAACACCTATGAACGTCATTTAAGCTCCATTCAGTATTACCAGCTTCGTACCACCTTTGGTAATCCTGATTATTTCCTTTTACATACGCCATTGTATTCATGTTGCTGCAGCCCCCGATCATTTTTGCCCTAGGCCAATGTATAGATCCATTAATATTAGCCTGATTAGTGTATCCATTGTTCATAGTCAAGTAACCCCAATCATATTCGCCTAAATAGAAAGTAGAGTGCAGAAAAGGAACCTGAAAAAAAAGTATATGCTTAAAGAATAACTTTTATTGTCTTAATAAAGGCAGAAAAAAATCTGGTTTGGTACCTACTGGGTACGCATTAAACAAATCGGAAAATATTTAAATGAAAAAAGTAAAAGATAGTTATAGTAAAAATAAATTAAAGGACATGACAGATTTTCTAAAGATTATAAATATTATTCATTACGGAATAGAGTAAGCTTTTTTGCTTGAAAGGGATAGTTGAATTGTATACTACACTTTATCTTTATTTGTGGGAAATAGACACACATGATGTCACATATTTACGATTTATTGAATTCTAAAAATTATGAACAATATTCCAATTAAACTGACAGCGATTTGAATTTGGAATTTTGTGGTATTATTTTGTTTGTTCTATTTGTTTCAGATTCAAACTTACATTCGCTTCTAAAGGTGGGTCGCCGCCAACTTCTACTAGTAACACAGACCAATTGCTTATTTCACTGAGTCGATTAGCTAAAACGCTTCCTGCACTACCTGCTCCAACTATTATAATGTCAAACTTAGCATGATCTGTAAAAAAAAAACAAAAAATTTTATTTGATGTAATACCTATTTAGGATTTATCTGATGTGTTGGTTACATAAATATTAACTTTGCAGACTGTGCTATAAAAGGTGTAATACACTTTGGGTGGGTATAGTCATCGAAATTTATTTATCATCTTATATTTTATCCACCTGATATAAAGAGGTAGTAACAGTTTGTATTCATAGTCTGTCACCACACAGACTATATTTAATTTGATTTAAATTGATGGCTAAGAATTCTGGTAGGCATTATGGTAAAAAAATCCCTTTTACGATAAATAAGTCTGAATTTGTAACCTATTTAGTTTTGACTTGTCTTTTAAACCATTAAAAAAATACGCGGTCAGAATTTCTATACAAAAAAATTGAACTAGTATCTTTGAAAATGTTATTATTATTTATAAGTCTTTGTATTTACTTTCCACTTTTGCATCCTGATAGATTCCCTCGCCTATAAGGCATTGTGCTGCTGCAAAAAACTGCACGGCTGCGGCATAAGAAGACGCGGCAGCTCCCACTGAAGGCGCAACACAAGAAGCATCGTAGCTAAAAATAGGTTAATAGAAAAGTAGTTTAGTTTAGGTAATTGATACATTCGGCTTGCTATATTTTTTTAACATCTTATACCATACTTTTATTAAAACCCAAACTAAACTGTGTAAAAAGAAATATTTGTAACAAGTATACAATACCTTTGAAATAAAATTTTAACCCGACACATTTTCAGTAAAAAATAGGTACACAGTTTTATTTTATACATAATAAAGCATTGAAAAAAAAAATTAAAGCACTGAATGTTTTCGTATTTCTATGGAACTGATATTACAAAATATATTAATAACCAACAATAAAAATGTATAACTTACCAAGTCATTTTCGTAGCGCTGCCCACCAAAAGACTCTAGTACAATAGATAAAATTAATCTAATTAATAATGCAAAATTTACGTTAGAACAAAAAATTACTACAGTTTTTTTGATGAGATCATCTTAACAATAGCTTGTACTGTTTTAAAACATACCTACGGAGCTTGTATTAAACTGACAGACGACAAGTAACTGGGAAAATCTAAGAAACATCAAAATACATTTCCTTTTCAGCTTAGATTTGTTATCCAGAGCTTTGTTTAGACAACGAATTGGGTTAAAAATAAGATTAAATTAATAGCAGAAGAATATAATATACTAAAGTAAAAAAAAGAAATTTTAAACAAGTGGCTATTTCTAAGTCTATTTATATTACAATAAAACTACAATTATCCATTAAGTTTATGAATAATTTAGGTGTGAGAAACAGGTGGCTATTTAACTTACTGTGCTAATAAATAAAATAAAAGATTGAATAGATTATAAGAATAATGTTGGCATAGACATTTTTTTGTGCTTCTCTGCAATCTTGTAATAATTCAAGGTTATTTACAACCTTTGTTGTCCAATTGGTTTTGTCATCAGTTCTAGTTTGAATGATTTTATAATGAAGAAACCTTAACTTAATTGTATGGTTATTGTAATTATACGTAAACTTAAGAAACTAGACTTCTGTACATTACTAAATTTTTTTAATCTGTAAGTTTGTTTTTAAAATTACTTTAAACAAAAGACAACGTTTTGTACCAAATCTTAATTATTTTTTTTATAAATGAAATTATGCTCAAATACCAAATTAAATAATATAACGAAAGTTATTTTTAATTTAACAATTACATTTAAAATATTATATTGGCCAAAAATATAATAAACTTTATTACTTACTTTGGTGTTACGGGTTCCTTGGATGATATTAAAATATGAATTTAAACACTTGCAACATCTCTTTAAATAACTAAGCTGTCACTAAATATTTATTTTATTTGTTGTAAATAATGACATAAGGTACTAATGGATAATTTAGCGTTGCCTTGACACATATGGACTTATTAAATTATTGGTCTTATTTCAAATTATTAATAAAATATTTTCATTTAATAAATTTGATGTATTTTTTAAATTACTTTATTTGTTGTGACTCAAACGCCTAACCCTTGATTATTGCCAAAACCAATAGTATTTTGTACTAAAAATGATAATATATAATTTTTCAAAGGTACATAATTAAACTGTAATCGCTTTTACTTTTGTGTAGTTCCCCAGTCTCTTCGTACCCACAAGGAAAAAAGGCGTTAGTTTATGTATGTGTAAAGTAGATATTTATTCCTAACACAAAAATACATAAACTAACGCCTTTAATCACAACAAAATTTTAAAGGATTTAATAATAAGCATTGTTACGCTCACAATAGTTTCTATTTTTCACACTATAAATTAACATTTTGTATTTTTGTTTTTATAATTTAGTACCCGAATCTAATTTGATGATGATAATAATAATTGTATTATTGCTATATAATAGATAGAAAATTATTATGTAAATTGCGTATCTATACTCGTATAATATTATATGACATAAAAATGAATCACATCTCTTGGTCAACGCGTCAAGCGTGTAAAGACGAAACAATTGTAAGATTTTTTGGTTTGAGCGGTTGCATAATATTTTTTGATTGAATAAATAATTGATAATTGGTATAAATAAACCAAGTCCGCTAAAGTGAACGCCTACTACAATGAGCCCCGAGACGCCTATTAGAATGAACGTCGCGACGTTTTCCGGAGTGCGCGTCGTCGTGACGCCTACTTGCTAAGCGTCCCATTTCGGACCAAGTAAAGCGTCGTAACTCTAACTGGAATAAGCGTTGCGATATTTGCTGGTGAGAGCGTCTTGATGCTGTTCAACTACATAATTATAAAAAAAATTAAATAAAAATTAATTAACCCATAAACGTGTAATAGAATGTTGGCCTCGTTTATAAATCAATCATAACAGCTCATCCAAAAGGGTTCTGGCAAAACAAGTAATTCAAGTTTTTATAACCATTTTCTCATGTTCTTATCAATACCTAAGTATAATACGCTTGCGTTAAGCACTTGAGGTAAGGGTCAGGAGCAGAAGCCCTGCTCGATGATATCCCACGGGGATACAAGTGAAATGTCAATCAAGAGGATGTGTCAATTAAGCATAGCAGGCAATATCTGTATTTTGACGACCTTGGTGGCGCGACGGTAGCGCAAGCGGCTGCCGTGCAAGAGGTTGTGGGTTCGATCCCCACGCAGGACAATAATTTGTGAGATCCACAAATTATTGTCCTGGTCTGGGTGTTCTTTGTGTCCGTTAATTGATGTTTGTAAAAGGTCCCCGCGACACAGGGCATGATCCCTAGTGCGGGAGTTGTCTTTTCAAAAAAAAAAAAAAAAAAAAAAAAAAAAAAAAAAAAAAAAAAACAAAAAGTTTATAGCTTTCTCTTGTTTCACGGGAATCTATCCAGATTTTGGATTGATACTCTGTATCTTAAATCTGTTCTTTTATATACAATTTTATTAGATTTGTTTTCTCAACTGCAGTTTTCACTAAAGTCTATAAATGGTAGACAGTATAAAACATTAAGGTCTTTAGACCTTAATGTTTTATTTGTACTAAAATATAATACCTATGTTTTTGCTTATAATTTTAAGAAAAATAAAGATGTATTTATGAAATTAAATAAACTTGCTAACAGAAAAGTGACAAAATTTAACTTGAAATAATTATTACTTAGAATTTTCAAGATTTTTAGAAATATAATTTAATGTCAGTAAACTACAATTTTATCTGAATATTTTAAAACAATGTATTGTTAATATATTTTTATTATTAGTAACGGGCATGGTGTGTGACAAGATTTATTTAGAGAGGCGCATAATCAATTACTGGTTGTGGGAATTCATGACTGTTTTAATTGTTGTTATGATTACAAAGGGCGATGTGCCATGAAACATCCACCTCTTTTAAATTCATAATCCAAAGAAGTGATAATAGTCGCATAAGGTATATTTAGTCACTGTATGACTGGGTCTTTGACGTAAAGCGGAACAAACTTCAAAAACCAATAGCAAAATAAATTAATATTTTTACGTTTAATTTCCTCTTTGTTTAATCAGCCTGTAATTTAGAATTGCTAATTGTTTTCTGTAAACATTTCTTTTTTCAATATCATCTGCATAAATTTGCAACTTACCAAATGTAATTTAAATATTACCAATACAATCACACGTCATTCAACAATATTACGTAAATACACTATTTATTGTAGTACTACTAATTATAGACAATCTAATTAATAGCGTCGAAGCTAATTAGAGACAGGTTCTGTATGAATAAACAGCTCTTTCAACATTGGTTTCAGCGTCGACTATCACCAGCACGTTTACTTCACCACCTTCTAAGCAGCATGGCATCTGCAGCACGGCAGTGGTTAGACATCATACGGTCAAAATTGAAACCGCATTAGTATACCTTTAACAACAATGATATCAACTACCAATACTATCATGCACGGTTGTGGGTTTAAATCCTACGCGATCAACCGTTCATGTGTTCAACAAATAGTTGCCCAGTCTCTGGATGTTCTTTGTGTCCATTATACATAGGGCATGACATACCTACCTATAGCTGATAGCCTGCTAATTGATGCTACTGCATTTTGCGGTTATTCTGCTAATTGCTGCTAGTTTTCTTTTCAATTTAAGTATGAAATTTTTTTTATTGACATGGGTCACTTATTAAATGCAAGATTTTATATAGTATTAATTTTGTGATGGGCTTGGAGTCAGTAAGGGCGAATTATCATAGAACGAGAAGTGATAGCTGCTATTTATCTATCTGATCTTTCAGATTTAATTTGCAGATTTGTAGTTCAAGTTAGAAAAGTATTTTTCAAAAACTTACTTTCATTTCCAAGCGAAAAGTAATCTATAATGAATAACGATAATATTCTGCAGCAGGCGTCTGTCAGCTGAAATAACGATAATGATGAATTATATTAACCCAATATGGTACGGTGGTATAGAGGTATTACGACTATTAATTACCCCAAAAACCCATTCAGATGTTTTCAGTTCTCTTGATAAAGGATAATAAGAAAAAAACCAAAATTGTTTTAGGTTTTATACATTTATTTTAATTTCCATTAGAAATCACAGTATGTAGTTATAGTTACATTAGTAATAATAGGTAATTGCTACTTTGAATAAAATTTATTCATTTATTTATATTCTGGAAGTGTGGAAAACCGTGACTACGCTATCTTCGCTCATGTTTTAGGATAATCTCGTCTCGTTCTCTAGGTAAGCGGACTAAAACAAAACAAGAAAAAACTACGAAACAATAAAAAACTACTACAATGTAAAACGTGGAGTCTAAATCCTGCACAATATCGATTACTAAGGGTATCCCTTTTTGTTAAATTGTAAGAGTAGATAAGAATTTCATTAAAGTTTACACTTTATAATTTAAACATTTTAATTTTTATTTAATTGCTATAAGAAAATGATAACAAATTAAGGTCAGTGATATGCAAAAATATTGTACCTTATAACACTTTTCACATTATGTCTGTACAATTTATAGATACATATTATATCAAATAATGTTACAAAATAGTGTTTTTGAAGAAGGTCAACTTTATATTTTAGTATTTCCTATTTGGAACATAAAATTGTCCTTATAGAGTATAATTATTTATTTATTCTAGGAGGTCTTTCTCTTGGCTACCATTTCTAAGTAGGAAACTACAATATAAAGAAAACCAATACTTATACTATTATTACTATACCGATACTATTAAGTTGAAGTAAAATAAATTAGGACAGGAGCCAAACTGCAACAGTAACTACTAAATAAACATTTATTAATAGATTCAGCTCTCGTTAATCGGAGTTCTTCAAATCTCTTCGATTATGCAATAAATTTTGTTTTCGTGAATAAATAAAATCGTCAAATATTTATTATTTTATCTTGATCTGGAATTATCACATTTCTTAAATGAATGATTTTTTCTCTTAAAATATATGATAGTCTTCTTTAATTATTTCCGCACCTCTTTCTCCAATCATAATACAAGGTCCATTAGTATTACCACTAATTGTAGACGGCATAATACTAGCATCAATAACACGCAGATTAGCAACACCGTGTACTTTTAACCTACTGTTAACTACAGAGTTTGCAGGGCTGGATCCCATTCTACACGTGGTTGTAGGATGATATACTGTATTAACTAAGTTTTTTGCAATGCATTTGAAATAATCTCGACTACTAAGATCAAATTTGTCACATTCAGCGACTCGTATTCTTCCGACAAAACCTTCCACAGATTTAAAAAATGTAGTGTTTACAACTTTAGCCATTTCTTGAATGGCGGAAGCACTTAATTCTAAGTCATCATTTGAGCCAAAGTAATTAGGATGTATACGTGGCCTGTCAGTAGGATCATTTGAATTAAGAGAAATGTTTCCACTGGAAAGTGGATGTAACTGACTAATATAAAATGCATACAAAGTATGATTTTTGTTAAGTTCTACTATTGAATCAGCTACATATTGTTTGTATCCTTGTCTATCAACTAGTGATGTTCTGAGAATAGGTGAATTTCTCATTATTCTTGTCAAATAAGTTTCAAAATCTGGGTATTTAGCGGTTTGTTTTAAAGCAAAAAATGCTAAAATGTCGTAGAAAGATATCTGTGCTAAATATCCAGTCCGATTATAAAAATATTCTATTGTTTGAAACGCAACGTCAGCTTCATTTTCCGTATTCTCCTCATTCGTGTAAATAAACATTGGTATGAAACTATGATCTTTTAAATTTTGACCTACCATAGGTAAATCGATAATAGCAGGAATATTAAATGCGTTAAGGTGTTTTTTCGGACCAATTCCAGATAGCATAAGAAGTTGTGGTGAATTAATCGCACCTGCACTTATGATAACTTCTCTTTTTGCATATATCGTAATTTTTTTATTATGTTGCATCACTTGGACTCCATAAGCTGTTTGAAACCTATTAACTAGAATATTTGTTACCAAAGCGTTTTTCATTATTTTTAAATTATTTCTGTTTTTATTTGGTTTTAAGTATGCTTTACTGGCACTGTTTCTTTCACCATCTGAAACAGTAGCTCTTAAAATTGCTGAGCCAAATTCATTGGCAACGTTTAGGTCTGAAACGTTCGGTATACCTATTTCATTCCAAGACTTTAATATTTTCATAGTCATTTCTCTATATGTGCTGTTACATGTATTTATTACAAGCGGGCCATTATGGCCATAATGGTTGTAAATTGTTTCATCACTATTCAAATTCATATCTTGAAAATTTTCAATCTTTTTGAAAACTCTCTTGACTTCTTCTGGGCTCCACTCTTTATTTCCATCATCAAACCATCTTTGATAGTCCTCATGACTACCTTGAATATATATCATTGCATTCATATTACTGCTGCCACCTATCATTTTTGCTCTAGGCCAATGAACTGTTCCATTTACAAAACCTTGATTAGTATATCCATTGTTAGTTGTTTTGTAACCCCAATCATATTTACTTCCTGGCAATGTAGCGTGTAAATAAGGAATCTGTAAACAGCAACCATAATATAATGTTTTTAAATGTCTACTTTTATTAACTGTCAGAGTATACATTTATTTTATTAATTTATCTATACCTTGGTACACCAATATCGATAGTTACGGTATTTACTTTAGCTCAATTTTATAATAAGGACTAAACTTATCGCATAATAAAATGTTATAAAGGTGAAGTAATTAATATAGGTATTTCTGATATTATTATTGCTGACTGTTTTATTCTCTATGTAATACTTACAGCAGATTCAATAGGTGGATCTCCCCCAGCCTCTATTAGTAAAATATTCCAATCATTTACTTCACTTAATCGATTAGCTAGCACGCTTCCTGAACTGCCAGCTCCGACTATTATGAAGTCATATTTTGCATAATCTGGAATGTATTAATGAAGCAGCATTATGATTTATGGTTTATATACAAAAGAAGTATACTTTACTTCGTTATCTTTCTTCGTAAATTATTATGTACAAAATGTTTTACTTCTTTTCTACATACTAGCTAAGTTATGTCATCACATGCTGGACATAGACCTCTTTGAAATAGAAGACATTTTTCTGACCTTTGCTTCGTTAATTCACCGAGTGTTCACAATCTGTACGTGACTGTACACATCTTGGTATCGTGATGGATCTGCTGGTACCCGGTAAACAGTCATAAAAGGAGAGGGTGTAACTAAGATGTCTTAGTTACACCCTCTCCTTTTATGACTGTTTGACTGCAACACTGCCCAAGTCTTAACGGAATAGAAGGTCATATTTCACAAACGCCAAGCACAGGAACTGGTTTTACTTAGTGGATTTCTTTATAACCTGCCGCAGCGTATAGGTAAGTCAATTGTACCATAGACTTTTGAAAAAAACCCCTCTTGGTTTATCATCATAACAGACCATTAATGTCCCACTGCAGGGACGGGCCTCCTTCCGTTAAGGAGGGATACTTGGCCTACTAATACCACGCTGGCCAAATGGATTGGTATAGGGTTTAATTTCAAGTTTTCCTTCTTTTTACTTCGTAAAAATAATATAAACGGTTAGTCCCTTAGTCTGTTTTTACGACACCCATGGGATGAGACGGCGTGGTGACATATTGTATTTTTACTTCGTTACCACACGAACATTATTTTAAATACACTTCTTGTAAATATTACTATGGTACAGGACTATATAGGATCTAATAGCTTGTGTCTTGACTTGGCTTTGCCCTAGGATTGCTAACTTTCAAGTTCTATGAATGCATACAAAGTGTTTACCTACCTTCTACGTTAGCATCCGGATAGATTCCCTCACCGATGAAACATTGTGAGGCAGCAAAAAACTGAATAGCTGACAGAAACGTTGAAGCTGCCACACCAAGTGTTGGTGCTGAACATGTTGAGTTATAGCTGTAAATTACGACAAAATAAAATAAATATTTTTTTGTAT